>CM031236.1:698724117-698802899 GCA_018340775.1 Taxus wallichiana var. yunnanensis | reverse complement strand
TCATCTTGCTATTGACTATCCTCAGATGGATTTCTAACATAATGTACATCCTTAAAGCTGACGTGGGGGACTTCGGATATGCAGTTTACGGGATCTTAACCTCGCTTGCCCTAAGGATGACTTCCCACCCCTACCTAGTATTGATCAACTTGTTGATCTCACTTTACTGCCAGTCATGAAATGCTTTCTCTCATGGATGGTGAATCTTCTAATAAAACCCTAACCAAAATCCTCATGAAAGTTGCTCCAATAGAATCCAGGAAGAAATTGGCGATCACATTCCCTTTGCCCTTTGGGCTTATCGTACTAGCATTCGTACCTCTACTAATGCCACACCTTTTCTTTGGTATATGGTCTGCAGAAATTTCATTTTGCCTCTCGAAATACAAATACCCTCCTTAGAATATCTCTTGAGGATATTCTCAACGATGATTTCCACCAAGAGCGGTTGGCCGTTGGAGCTTCTTGTGAACGTCGTCTACGTACTCTTGATCACCTTCAAATCTATCAAAACGCATCAAAACGTGCTTATGATAAGCGACTTCATGAGCGTACCTTTAAGGTTGGTGATCTTGTCCTCAAAGAGAATCAACATGTCACCAAACTAGAAAAGAGCAAACGTGGAAAATTTGCTCCCAATTGGATTGGGCCTTACATAATCACTCACACCTATGGATCGGGCGCTTATCGTTTAGCTTCACTTAATGGTGAAAGCTGAGCTTTTGAACCCCTAATGCCTTGTATCTTCGACCATTCTCACTGTTAATTTAGTGTTATATCACTTCTTATCTACTCATCGCCTCGTCCCTTGAGCTCACATACCACCACATGCACTTAGTTTCCTACACCTCATAATAAAATCAAGCTCACATAGTTTGATTCTCACCTCACCCTAAAGCGATGCCTTCCCTTTTAGTCTAGTCCATGACTTCAAAGTTTTAAAATAAGCCGTATTCTTATGGGATTTTCTTGAGTCAAACTTCCTACCAAACTAGATGCTTCATGAAAAGAACATCTAGCTATCTAAATTATATATATTGTTCCCTCGAAGGACATGGCTATATGCCAAATTATTCTTTGCTATTATATATATTGCTCCCCAGAAGGACAACTATGCACTAAAATCATATCTGCTACTATAAATAGATTGCTCCCTCGAAGAAGGGCAGCTATACACAGATCGAGCCTTTATCGAGAAGCTTCTCACATTGACCGACTTAAGTGAAGACCTCAAGAATAGCACAATCAATATCCCTTGTAGACTTCCGCGTCGATCGGTCTATATTGATAAAATAAAAGCCTCATTCAAAAAGAACTTTTTGGGTCATGGACTTGTCTATTTAGGGTAGGTTCTCTTTCGTCCAGAACACTCACTTTGTAATAAATTCTCTGTACCTCGGCTATATCATCCACCTCACCTCACCATTTGTTTCCAACTCGAGGGACGTAACGTACACCCGATATATTGTGATCATACTGACTCTTTTCACCTATGGACTTCTCGAAATACATGCACGGTACACTAGGGCTTCAAGCTTGTTCTCACGTTTGGTGGTTTGTTTAGCTCTTTTCACCTACGGAGCACTCTTTCGCTTTGCCTCGCATCTAGGATTGTGTGTTGATCTTAATCGGGACATGGTTCCCTACCACTTGGGTAGGCTCACTTCGCTTCCCTTATACCTTTTACAACATCACCAATTCATTTCCGACACCAACAACCTTACCTTACCAATATTAATATCAATATTCTTACCAATCAACCAATTGCCTAAACCGTGCCAAATTTCCCGAATTAAGCCTCTCCACGATCCTAAGGAGAACTACATCGATCTGAGGCCCTCCTTGCTTTGTGCAAAGGGCTATGTAGGCGGCACTTCGAGAGACATGGGGTCTCCCGAGTTAGCTCGACCATCCCCTACCATAACCTATCATGTGTGGTAAATATAAATATTTTTGTGTATTTCTATTTAATCACATTCCTCTTTATCCTTTTTCAAAACACAAAAGTCAAAACGAAAACATTCTTATTATTATAACTCAAATCAACATACATATTGACTTTATTTAGATGTTAAACAAATACATCTTCTCTATCATCGACACGACACTTGAGTCGGCATCTTATTATCCTTATAACTTGCTTAACATTTATTTAGACCCTCACGCCTCATCCCGAACTAGGTGATGATCGTGATTGTCGACCCTCTCGCCAGAGGCCTCTTTGTCTCTCAATGGTACCACGGCTATTGGTACCGCCCTTTGATCTGCCAATCTCTCCTGCAACATATGAATACGCCCTCTCGCATGGAGGACTCCAGCCTCTAGTCTCTCCACCCGTGACTCATGCAACCACTAACGATCCTCTTGTCTCATTCACTGCATTTGGAGCTGCATTGCAACCAAGCGCTGTGAAGCGATCCCTCTCTGCTTTGTAATCACCGCTATGTCGGGATGATCACGTACACCTCATGATTACTGCTTTACCCACCATAATCTATAGGCCTGCTGCTCGTTCCTGCGTACATTACCCACTGATCGTTGCTACCTCTTGAGGCCCTTACGGAGGTGTTGGGTGGGGAGGTGAGAATCTGCCCTACATCGATCCTCATATATGGTCTATAAGCCGGGGTATATCCTTCACAAATCCAAGTTGTCGCCACACGTGATCTAGGGAATCCTCTCATACTCACTGGCTGTGCCCTGCGATCCACCTCAATCGCTCTACACCCCTCAACTCCTCGGCTATATTCTCTGTTACCATATAGTTTTCGTAAGCCGCCCAACACATATCCACAATTGTCACCATCTCCCACCCTACCTATTTGGCCCGACCTTGGCAGCTGGAAGTGGCCTAACGACCACTCCTGACCGATGGCCAAGGCCGTAACCAACTATCCCGGCTGACCCGAGGCCTCACCCTACCCATTTGGCCCGACCCAAAGGCCTCACTGCCCTACCCATTTGGCCCAGACCCCAGGCCTCTATGATGCTTACCCTACCCATTCGGCCCAACCCAAGGCCTCGGCCTACCTATTCGGCTGACCCAAGGCCTTAACCTACCTGTTGGCCCGACCCAGAGAGGCCTCGCCCTACCTATTCGGCCCGACCCAAGGCCTCAACCTACCTATTTGGCCCAGGCCAAGGCCTCGCCCTACCTATTCGGCCGACCCAAGGCCTCGACCTACCTCTTTGGCCCTACCCAAGGCCTCGCCCTACCTATTTGGCCCGACCAGAGGCCTCACCCTACCTATTCGGCCCGACCCAAGGCCTCAACCTACCTATTCGGCCCGACCCACGGCCTCAACCTACCTATTCGGCCCGACCCAGGCCTCGCCTACCCATCGGCCCGACCCAAGGCCTCACCTAACCATCTCGGCCCGACCAAGGCGTAACCTGAACTTGGCCCGACCCGCGGCAGTATCACTTCAATACCATACCCCACAATCAACGTTTTATTTTATCCATCCATCCTGTACCTTTTGTTCCATCGAGCTCACTTGTTCGTGTTTTAGCATGATTAGGGTCCTTGACGATCTATCGACCAACTTTGCCTAGACCTAGACCGTGACGTTTATCTCGGCCAAACCAACCATTTGGTGCGCCGAACACGCCTAAACGTTCACATACCTTACATTATATACCACTGGAGCTACTTCCTATGCCTTGGATACCGAGGATTATATCACCCTTGTTTGGATAAACTATCGACCTTTGCCTATGCATTGTTGGTTTGCTTGTCAAATCATGTACCCTAGTCGCACTATTGCATTTCAACGTGCGTACGTGCTTCCTTGGACCTACCCCCCACCCTCTCACCATCATCTATACCATTTATCCTTTATCAGCTCTATCCTTGATTTCCCGTTCACTCAATCTGTGATAGATTTGAGAGGATTACCTATACCCTTAACAGGGAAACCACTTCATATTATTTTCCGTGCGACTTTACAAAAAAGCTACCACGCAAAATAAGGGGCTAATGTAGACACCAAATTTGTGTCTTACGACCCCTTGTGACCCGCATCTCATCTGACTTAACCTCATCACCTAAACCTTACACAATTATTTATTAATTACCTTGTAATTGATAAATCCACATCACCTTACCTGCCACCTCATTTTGCCACCTCATCATGACCTAGCCCTAACCCTAAACTAACCTAATTAAGACTTATGGCTTGGTCTAGACTCACATCCATAACTAATGCCTCCTTACTCGCACCCAAACCGACCTTCTAGCCACTTGACCAAGCCCATGGCTGATCTCTCGGGAGAAAAGCAGGGAAGGTGGGTTATTTTACTAAAAATAGCCTACTTTTTCCTTACCGATGCCGGTTCCTACTCGACCGCCATCGGTTACGCAACCGCCATCGGTTCCCTGTAAATGGGCTCCCCAAACCAAAAACAAGGGATCGGAATTTCATTTTTGGGATCAGGTCGAATGATTTTTGAATCAACAGAGATCATTGGGAGCGAAAAGAGAGTCCAGATCTTCACTTGACCGAGCAGAGACGAGTGGAAATACCAGAAGTGTTTACAGCAAAGGAGATCAGCTTGCATCTTCGTCAAAACCAGTAAGTCACATCTTGCATGTCCTCTGTTATAACATTTCTTATGCCTTTTGAATTACAGTCCTCATAAATCCATCCCTGAATCCACTACCCAGCATGCATATTACCTCTAACTATCATTCATCTACCTCTCATCACCTTATTTCCTAATACCACCTATATACAGCCTTACAAACAACACAACTACCCCACAAAGCAACTAACCTACAGATCCTAGAACCCACCGGTATCGGTTATCAGTAACCGGCATCGGTTATCAGTAACCGCCATCGGTTCCTCCGATCAAAACCAGAAAACTAGCCTTTCCCCTACCCAGTTCAACGAAGCAACTTAATTGATATTTTACAGTCTTTTGTGTTAATTCATATTAGTGAAAGCCACCACCTTGAAAGGAAGTTTTATATTTCCTGGCCCGAGGCGGTTTCCTCATTTATTGTCTAATCAAAATCTCGTGGTCTTGTGTTCTTATTTGCGGTTTAAAATGATATATTTGATATTTTAATTGTAAAAATATTGGTTATATATAGAAATTATATTATATTCTTTATAAATTCTATTTAAAAAATTGAGTTCCCTCTATGGGAAAGGCCCTTCCGGATGTTTCCGTGATTAGTTAAATTTGACGTCCGTTTGGACGTTTTTTCAATGCAATGGTGTTTGGTGTTTTGATAACTTGCACCTCGTGCTGAAATCCTAGTCAGGCTCGCTTGCTGAAATCTTTGAGCCGCTTAACGGTTATTTCACTTCCGTCAGAAAGCGTCCCTCTGTACACCATCCCGAACCCTCCCTCACCGATGAGATTTGAGTCGGAGAAATTTTGCATGGATTGTTTTATGTCGGACATGTTGAAGAAATTCAAGCCCTTGCTATTGCTCAGGATTTTGTATCTGCACATCAACTTCTAGTGTTGGATTTCTTCAAACCGCACGACCTTTGAATGTATCCAAACATGCCGACCAACAAAAAAATAGCACCACCAATGAGGGAATAAGCATCACGATAATAGTGGAAGGTCCAGTGAATGTATTATTATTCAATCATTTTTAGATGACTAGTCTTGCGTATGACTCATTGTATTGCATCCACTTTCATAAATGTGATTGAAATTACACGTTTCTTCACCGTTTGGCAGTATTTTTATGTAATATGACGTGATTGCTCATTTCAAACATCAAAATGTATTTCCATTTGGTAGCTTTGATGTCTACAACAACGCTACTTGGATAATGGTTTATCCTCAACGATATTAATTTTTTATTTTTATTAACAGTAGAATTCTTATCTGTGGAGAGCTATGAGCCATTGTTTGAGAGCCTAACAATTTTATCTATTGCAAATGGCACATCGAGAAACTTCTACTTAAGGAATATATTGTAATCCATATTTGCTTATAGGATGCAATTAGTAAGTCATGAAATGCAACAAGCTACCACTAGATTTATGTCACATGACAATTCCATTATAATGGACAATTATTTCTGCTCAATGAAAAAATAGACTGGACCTGCTTCATTTACTGAATAAATTTAATTTGGAAACATCTTGATGTACATTTGTCATATGTGGACATTATTATGACATCTTTCTTTCTTTCCTTTTGTAGCATCATCCCAACTTCTTGAGAAATTAGTTTGGCTTTTTTTTATTGGTTCTCTTTGTAATGATTTAGATCAGAAACTCTCTTAGATCCTTTATCCTTGGCTCTTCAAAGGGTTCTAATATGGGAATCAACATTCAGGGTTTCCCTAATACTTCCACCATACCCAACAATATATAACACCATAGATCTTACAGCTTCCTTATGAAGGTTAGCTCTCTTTGTAATGATTTAGATCATAAACTCTCTTAGATGCTTTATGTTTGGCTCTTCAAAGATTTCTAATGTGGGAATAAACGTCGTGGTTTCCCTATACTTGACCTGAATGTCATTGTTAGTTGGACATTCCATAATGAAGTGATTCATTGTTTTAACTACTCCTTTATAGTAGGAAATTCTTCCCAATATTGAGTTGGTTTCCTTGTAAAACTACTAGGAATTCATTGAACCATGTTTTCATTCATCGCCTAACATGGTAAGGGGGTAGGGTTCATGCTTTTGTTCTATTTGACACATAGAACCTTAAAGGCATACGGTAGGTGCCTCGTCATTAAATTTTCTAGCATCTACATTTTCTTCCTATTTACAAAAATGCCCAATGTAGAATTTGAGGGTTAGGAATTGAGAGAGCTCACTTATCATTGAGGATATAGCTCTGTGAGTAGTTTTCTCCTTAGCTGCCCTAACTTGGGAATCAAACCTATGACGTCTAATCATCAAGGTTGATGGTTCAACTAATAGGCATTTCCAAATGGGCACTTTGCAAAAGAATTGATTCAAACCTTCAATAAAACATACACGTGGGACATGAAAAGACAACATACAAGAATCTCTTTTAGATACATTGCCAAAAGACCACTATAGTAAGGAAAAATTAATGAAACTACAATCACCAAGCAAGGAAGCTTTGCAATGATAAATTCTAGGAGTGAGTTGAATCTACCATAGACGATTACAACACATTTTAGTAAACAGACGATTGTCTTATTCTTTCACAATCCCTCTATTGCAACCATTGGAAACACACTAACCATTGTTAGCCCTCAATTGGTAAGGGTGATCCATTGGAATTCATAGTCCTACCTGTCCGATCTCTTTTTAATTTTGACCTTCTTGATATATTTGTGAAGTCCACTAATCTACAAGCTATTTATACAGTGGTATACCTCTATGAGGGGATTTCATTCCACATTAATTATAGCTCTCTTACTTTAAAAATGAGTTTAATATATGTGCTTGTCATTGTTTTGTAAGCATTCTATTGGTGAACTCTAAAAATGGCATTATCCGCTGCCAATCTCTTCAATATTAGATCATTGGTTTTATAGGTAAATCTTTCTCTATAATAGACACATGAAACCATGGTTACCGATTCATGTCAAATCCTTATATTTTAGAGTTCCAAATTTGGTAGAATTCAATCCATATACTTTTTCAAAAAAAAATTTTTTTCATCTTTCTTAAAATTGATTTGCTTCATCTATATTCCTACACTTACACTATCAATCACACTCCTTATCAACATCAACTACAAAAATAATAACTATTCCTCTAAATCAAATAACATATACCATTTGGCATTCACATTGCATTGTACACATGCGATTGCTAGTTATTACACCTATGAGAAAGAGCCTTAGGTTGTTCACGTCACAGAGTTAAATTTGACGAGCGTTTAGACGTTTTCTAAAACATGCATTTACACTTTTGAAAATACGTCTCTAACGTCCCCAAAGCATAACACGTGCTTTACAATTGGATTAGGTGAGTAGTCAAGTCGAGAGATGACACTTTTAAAAGACCCTGGAAATGCATGGTGCATGCATTTATTTCTTAACCCACAATCCACCCACAAACACGCCCTTCAGAGCTATCATGGTGAATTGCAACTTCCTTGCAGTCTTTATGTTTGTGTTTGTGATAGACTTAGTTTTCTTGAGCGACCCATCTCTCACTCAAACAACATGCACCAAATCCTTCAAGAACAATTAATTCAACAGTTGTCAAGCGCTAAACTAGCTTGTTGTGAATTTCACATGGACGTATGATCTTGTAACGTCCACAAAATTCCTACTCTCAAAACAAAATAAAACTAATAATTTAATAGTCAAAATTATGGTAATTTTTGTTTTAAAAGGGGGTTTGCAAGGTTAGACATTATCCCCAATTAATAAATTTCTTGGTTAAAGTCTTTCTACACAAGCTTGTGAAAGTCAAAATTAAATTAATAATTAAATATTATTAATTTACTTCCTAAAATATATTTATGGTTTAAAACAATACGTTTACCAAGTTCCATAAGTTTAATTAATTATCATGCACCAAGATTACTTTATTTTCCTACCTAAAAGTTTAATTTACTTTGTCTAGCCACTAAGTGGCCCCATTCACCCCATTACCCATGCAACCTTTTTAAAAAAAAAAAAAATTATTCCCACAAAAATACCTTCCACTTCAGTGAGGTAGGGTTTAATCTGGGCCATTAGCTTGAATCTATCCTAGCCCTTATATTTTGGTTGCCCTAAATATCCTTATGAGTTTCCTTTTATTTCTATTTTACCCAAAACAACCTCATTTGTTCATTCTTGTTTTGCAGGTTTGGAAGGGGAGAAGGGGAGAAGGGGAGAAGCCATGAAAGCAAGAAGTGCAACCATGGAGAAATTTTCTTAGTTTTAATTGTAAAGGGGTTTACTATTGTAATATTTCTCATTTGTTTAATGTAGATATCCCACCATGGATATGTTTTTTTATTTAATGTAAACATCCTTTGAGTTCAACAATTGGGGAAAAACCCCATTTCATTAAATCTATGAATTTTACACATTTGGGTGTCCATAAGAGGATTGATAAGCTTAAACAATTAAATTTGATTGATTACTAGTTGTTGGTAGTTTCATTTTGAAGGTTTAAAACTTAGATTTCAATTAAATTTCAATATAGGTTTTTCACATTTGAAATTTTATTTTTCCATTAAAAGTGACAAAATCGCTGCCCTACGTAGACCGGTGGTCCTGTGACCACCGCCTGCCCTACCTAGGGGTGGTTCATCGACCGCCGCTCTATGTTGGACGACGCGGTTTGAAACCGCCGCTTTGCACAGGGCGGAAGTTATGTTTCCCAAAAATAGAACCTTCAATACATGCATTTTTCAATAGTTTCTACTTAGGTTGGTGTTTCTAAGGCAATGTTACTCAAAATTACATAAACATCAACTCATTTCTCTATTCTTTCTTTTGCAATAAAATGTAAAATTTGAGTATAACATCAACTACAATTCATTCTCTTTCACATATTCAATCTTGCCAACAAAACAAAAAGAACTCAACAACACTTCATTTCAATAACATCTTTCTTTTCCATATATATATATACATATATATATATATATATATTGAATAACATTCAAATTTAGGAGAGTTTCATTTCAAGAAAACTATAAAACTTAAGATTTCTCCTTTGTCTATAACATTACAAATTTGAATAAATGAAATATACAAAGCCTTCTTTTGATAATACAAGATTTACAAACTTCCACTCTAAGTGGGAACAATATGGTCAAATTACATCATAGAGATTCTTCCAATGGTTCAACAAAAATCTTCATTTCAATGTCTTCTCCCAACTTTTAGCTTTCAAACTTGCATCCTTCAACTCTTCAAAAAAATTGGATCACAATACAAAGAAAGGGGAATAGGTGACGCTCTCCGCCCAACCTTTAATCCAATAAGAAGAGAAACCATCCTCCTTATTGGCCCCGAGCCCCAATCAAAGAACAATGGGGAGTATAATGCAATTGACAACGCCCACTAAAAATGGCTCAAGAACACAGGAAAACACGGGATAATTTTTTTTTGACTTACAACACATAACATGACGACATGTCTCAAAAATATTTACAACTAACTGTGAAAACACATACAAGGATGGCCATAAAGGCCAAAAGAAACGTTCACACCTATCAAGGAAAATTTACTTTTCTTTTAGACATGACAAGTGAAGTAGAAGTCCACCACAAAACACACTTATAGTATAATACAAAACATTCAATGAGATATTCTTGAGGGTTATTTATTTTAATAAGACAAAATATTCTTATGTTTATGTTTTCAGGAGAATCATAGATATGATTCATACAATTCATCTTACCAAGCCTAAGTTTATTCCTTTTCACCGAGTAATTAACTTTAAATCTCTCTATTATGACATTTATTTGTTTAATTCAATTATTTAATAAAGGAGGTAATTTAATTCCACAAGGCCATCTATCCTCACTTATATACTAAAACTCGCTCATAACCTTATTACTCCATATGGATTTGCTTTCAACATACTTCAAGAGAAAGATTACCAAGCACCTTGAACCAAAAAATCCAGGTTAGAGGAAGAAGGTCAAGTTGAATTCATCTTTATGACCTCATCGAGTTATAAATTTTTTATTGAAGCTTGAGGATTTATCGAACAATTATTAAATATTTTACTTAGGATTTCTGGATGATTTTTACAAAAGAAAAAAATTTACCTTTCAAATGGTTGAGAGATAGATTGCGTGGTTTCAAAATGATTCCTCCTACTTATTAAATCTTATTATCTTATATCAACTAAGAATTTATTTCACCTTAGGATCATTCTAAGAATTCACCATAAAAAGGATAATGTTCGCTAGTGTATTTAGGGATATCAAGTTATAAAATTTTTACTTCACAAAGGATGGTTTCATTTTGATCACTCATGGAATTATTTGATTTCAAGTAGATCACCTCTACATTTATTTGTTGAATATAAAATTATTATTTTTGTTTAGCTTCTTTAAGGGTTAATAACCCATTTTACTTTACTTATAAAATATGTCACTAAGTCTTAGAAAGATTTAACTTAACAATTTTTCTCAAGATCAAAGTTTTACAATACTCATATCAATGTAAGGATTGAATACCATTTCTCACAAAGATAAGTTACCGGTTTACCTACAAATCAAAGACAACATCATCACATAATTTGAACAAAGCAAGAGGTCTTCTAAACTCCACAAGCACTATTACAAAATTTACCTCACATTGGACACTTTTACAAGGAACTTCATAAATTGCAATTTGATGAAACCTTCACAAATCTTTCCTTTAATCTACTCGTATACTCCATCTGCACAAATACTAGCTAGAATCGGTTTACATTAGAAGTGAGCATGTTAAGGCTACACATTGCAAAATAAGCTAACATTTAACAATATCAAGAAAGGAATGTTCTAATTCAAAAATGGATTAAAGCACAACCCTGACTCCAAAAAATTATTCGCATGAGAAAGAAATCTAAACCAACCAACAAGGAGAAAGTAAAAATACCAAGTAAGAACAAAATCACATAAAACAAGGCAAGACCTTATGGGTTAGGAACAAGAAGGTCAAGAGTGTTGATATTTCCTTCATGTAATCCTATGGATTCGTGATTGGAATCAATACTCAATCCATCCAACTAAAGGGGTCCAAGAGAAGACAAAACATACTAATTATGATCATGGCGCGAAACAAAACGAGCGTTATCCATTCTCCCGGGGAGGCTTCAATAATCGTTCATCTAAAATTAAAAAACACAACTATAGTTTCAATTTTAACCAAGGATTTTACCACTACCTCCTTATAGGATTTCTTAAACGTAGTACTAGTTAACGAAACAAATCCACTCTTCCAAAAGCATACAAATGAGACAAAAAGGGGCCATTATTCTACCAACAAACCTTATCCTAATCGTAAACTTCTCTACATAATATAAGGGAATGCTAAACCCAAAAGTCGTTAATAATTTTTATATATTTCCGACAATGTCAATAAGTATTTTAAAATAAAAATAAAAATTGATTTCCTTAACAAAGCCACAAAAGGGACTTTTAGTAACCAAGTTTGAAGTTTAAGATATTCGAGTTCGAAACAAAGGGATTCGATACACGGTGGGTAATACACAAGATGATAGTGGGACTCAAAAGACCTTACCACGAGTGCAAGCACAAAAATAAGAACCAACACACATATCCATTAGGAAGGTTAATGTGCGGTCAGGCCTAGAAGTTCTATGAGCTCCTCGCTAATGGTATAGAAGATGGAAATTTTACCCAATCCATGTGGGCTTATCAAGGAAATGTCTAGCAGAATATCAACATGATGAATATAATAGCCACCATTATATTATCACCGTAATCAAGCTGTCATCTAACAGAAGCGAGTTCACGAGTCCAATACCATGGATTCACCTACAACTTTTGTTTGACTCATTATTAATAGCTTACTTGCGACTTTAATAAAATTGTAGAGATTTCATTCAATAAAACTTACTGATGTTTCCCCCTTACTTTAATCAAACAAGAGTTTGAACCAGAAGTAGGTATAATAATTCTCTCAATACGTAGAGGCCAAAATAGATGTCGGGTTATTCATCCTCTAGAATTGGGTACAAAAGTCAACCATGTACAATTCTAAAACAAAACCCTAATGCCATTTTCTAATTAAAAAAAAGTAAGAATGCCCATCAAAGCTTAAACAAGTTTTAGAACACAATGCCACTATTAATGTACCTTTTAGCAAAACAGAGAGCCCTAAATGGGAAATACGTATTTATTCAACAAAATAGAGATATTTGGGCTTAACCTTCCATATAGTAAGCCTTGATTATAAATACCATCACATAATTCTTTTAAAAGAGAGTCATATAAGCAAACGAAACTCTATAATGTTTCCTTCCCCTACGAACTAGACGCATCACTCAATATTGCACGGTAGCCCATTTAGACAAATATGAAATAGAGTAAGCTATAAGAGAGGAAAAGAAAATTCAAGAAAAATCAGCGAATAAATTGGAGCGAGATTTAAAGGAATAGCCAACACAAGTGCATTTAAACAACCACGAAAACATTTTGTCTAGGCACCATTCAAGAGGAAAGAATATTCTTTTCAAGATACTGAAAGAAGGTAGAAAACTATTACAAGGAGTATATTTAACATGCCTGATCAGAATTCTTCCAACCAACAAGCACGTCGACCAGGGCTCTGTAATACTTCCGTATTTGAAAAACATACACACTCGCGACTTCTCTTCCTCGGCTAAAGGTCCATACTCTGTTAACAGCCATGCTTGGCATAGGAAAGGGGTGGGCAGAAAAGTAATGGCTACACGCATTTCATTGGGAAGCTCCAAGCCCCTTTTCCTTTTGCCCACAAACCCAACTATATTCTCCACCAAATCCTCACGCCTACCTAATAATTGGCGTGAGAGCAGTCACCTTAAAGAAAAACCGGGGTATACGTTTAATAAGCAAATTGTGCTTCATGAATATTCTGATATGAAACAGATCCACCTCTATGAGATTCTCTTCCATGAGTTACATCGTAAAACAAGTAAGGTCTCAATAGAGAATCTTTGTAATAAATTTCATCAGGTCTCTTGGTAACACTCTCACTGTCACTTGATCGATTTTGATAAAAATATCTTGAAGGAGAATCACGAATTTGAGGATGCATTCGATACTGGAACAAATAACAATATAGTTGGATTGACTGCTTTGTTAGAAGCACCCAAAAAAGGCTTACTATTATACTACAACATGCTTTCTGGATAATTCTTGTTGCAGGCCATTGCTATGGATCCTCGACAAGAACACACCTCGCAAAGACGCAATGAAAGTGGAGGTAACATAAGCGCATCACTAGATTGTAGCTTCTTCTAACCACCATATCAACCATTCTGCGCCCATACGCATTGAATAAAAAATCAAAATGAGATCATGGTGAAGAAAGTCGGGACTCCACCTACTCCCATCTCCCTCACGCAAGGTAGAAACATAATGGCCATTAGGTCTGCAGATTAGTGGTTGGGAGGAGACTAATGCCATCTACTTACAACAAGACATGTGAAAGGACACAGTCGGCCAAGGTGGCAAGTGGAGGGTAGGTGAAAGATTTAAAATATTTAAAACTGGTAGTCCTCACCCGAGCACAGGCCCCCATGAGCCCCTCCTTTCAAGAAAGATACGGGATAACAAAAATCTCTACAACTAAGGTAAGCTCACAAAGCATACGAAAGAAGATATATTAATACAAATGTAAAAGGAGTTACTAAGATTACGAAAAGTTCTCATAAGCTAAAAAGGTATACTAATTTTTGTATGATTACTATTCAACCAGAGAAAATTTAATCACGTACACACGAGCAAGCTAGAGGAAGTAAGAATTGAACTCTCCATTACTCACAAGGATTAAAAACAACATTCGAACAAGCCTAAGCGACCAAGTGTGCGAAAACTAGAGGTTGGCACTCAAAATCAAACACAAGGCAAGGAAGCGACCATGGCACTAAAGCGGGTAATCCCTTCCTCGCTAGCTTGAATGGGGTTATTCTCATTCTGGCAGTAAGCGACCAACCAAACAATAAAATCGTTTAACGATAATTAATAATACGATAAATGATAACAATCGACACTAAAAAATAATGAGTTATTTTCGATCAATAATTAAAATAATAATATGGTTAATAGTATTATTATTATTATTATTATTACCACTTAAAATAATTATTAATCATATTAACAAAGATTATATACCAATTTGACAATAATGTAAAACAATAACACTATAAGATAGAGGCTAATCGATAATTAAATTAAAACAACATTGTTATCATTATATCTATAAATATAAATAATTTCTACTCACATCATTAATGGCCAAATATCCAACTTAAATATGCGACAACAAAATCCTCCTTTAACTAGGTTTGCATACGAGGACATTACATGCACCCACATGTGAGGTGTCAATAATGACTTGAGAACGCGCAAGAAGGAGAGGAAGGTTCTAAAACATCAACGAGACAAGATCTAAGACAACGAGAAATTCACATAAACATTCGACACTCAACAAAAGGGTCATTGCGATGATAAGAACTAGGGTACACGCCGAATCAGGGCATTTACAAGTATAATGAAACTTTGACAACCTTTACAAAAATGGCTTCCACAAAACATACAATCCACAAAACATACAACACATTCAAATGGACATACTCAACAATATTTACAACTTTCCCAAAAACACATAGGCTTGACATCAAGCCAAAAGAAGCAAGAAATATGGGAACCACATCCTTTTGCCTCCCAAGTGAAGTAGAAGTTCCACCCAAAAGCCTCCATGTGCACAATACAAAACATTCAAATACATCCTTATCTCTCCCCTTGCAAATATGAAAATATTTATATGTTTTCCTTTTCACTCCCCATATGTGGAACTCCTAATCACACTCCCTCAAAAATTCATGCCTCATAACTCCCTTTTCCCTCCCCAATGGTCACATACTTCCATCTCCCACTCCCTTCTTAAGGCAAGCTATCTAACCCCAATATAACACATTCACAAAAACTATGTAAATACTCATACAAACACAATTTTCACATCTATATACATAAATAAAGAAATAACAAAGGTGAAAATCCTACCTCTCCATTAAGCTTCCAAAAATCTTCACTCCAAAAACTTTCAACACCTTCAAACCAATCACAATCCAAAATGAAACTCCAAAAAGGCTCCAAACATGTAACTCAAGACCAAATTTTAAAAGTGCAAGAGAAGAAATAAGACAAGTAACCCAAAATCCTTCAAATTCAATCAATAAATAGAAATGAGATGTGAGGATGATAGGGCAGCTCCATATAGGATTCCATTTCATCATTCCTCCATTCCAACACACAAGTCAAACACTAAGCCCAAAGTAATTAAATGCACATGTAAGACTTATGACATATCCACATGACACTCTAACTTGCACACCATGCTTACCAAGGACAAACTTAAATGTGGTAAGTGAAAAGTACAATTATTGACCATTTTTACACTCCAAAATACATAATTAAGCCTACAATTATCTCCCCATACCATATGTATAGTTGTTGAATGAATTTAAGAGGCATGGGACAAGCTTAGCTTGTCTCACAAGTCTCCAAAAAAGCCTCCCAAATCAAAATATGAATTTTTTAGTTGAGAAAGAATACATAACACAAAATCACACACAAATATAATTTACATCCATAAGATTTCAAGGACCATCTACCCAATTTATTGCCCACATGTCATATCTTCCCTTTTAATTCAAAATTAAGCTAAACTAGTTAATTAAGGTACATTAGCAAGTGTAATAAAGTGACAATATTTCCCAAATAATTAAACACATGCACAAAAAATTAAAACAAACAAAATTTAAAGGAAAAAACACATTACACCCATGGCCACATAAATGAGGTTACCCCCATGGGAACCTCCTAACAAAGCATGCAACAACACAACATAACATTATACACAAGTTGTCAAATTTTGGCCATGTTGCACAACACCCAACATCCTTCTGTGGTTGGTCCCCTATCCCCTTTCAATGTATGTGATAAAATGTCCCTACAACACAAACAAAATACCTCTCTGGCCTTGTGGCCGTATCAACAACATCGAGAATAATATACATATAGAAATCAATAATCGTCATCCAAAATTAGAAATTCTATCATCTATCATCATTCAATTTAATTCAATTTTAACATCCATAACATCATAATTCTACTCAAAATATCCAACATAGGCTACACATCCAGAATATGACATGTTAGTATAAAATCAAAAAAATCAACATATATATCTATCCATCATCGTCATCTAGTGCATCATAATCAAAATGTAAATCACAACATGTCAATAGTCCAAATATCTGCATAGTCTATCATCTACTGATCAAGATATAATAATCAAAATGTCTAAGTATCAATCCAATAGTAATATCATCAAAATGAAAATAGTGTCGAAGAGGAGTGGACACTACAAATCCCCTCAAGGACACCATCAACATGGCATTCATGGTGGCCCCAGAAGCCTTAGACAGGTAGGAGTAGTGGGGAATTAATCCTATAGGTACTTCTATGGGAGGGACTCGATCCCTGATCACCTTTAAGAAAAGAAATGACAGCGTCACCATTCACACCTACAATGTCACTTACGTAAACAAGTCATCGGTTGTTCCTCTGGAGCCTTTCGCCATCGATTACACAATAGAAAACATGACAACCAAGTTTAGCAACAATAAAATTACCATCTTCTTGATGTGGACTCTCTTGAACAACAAAAAACAATTGTAAATCATGTGTGGCAGACCAACTCGCAGGTCAAGGGCTCGGTCCCTCAAAACCATAAATTTAATTCTTTGAATTTTTAGAGCTCGAGGAGTATCAATCTCAAGACTGGAGTCCATATGTGGCTCAGGGAGTTCCTCGTATTGTTCTAAAAAATGTGTGTTTTTGTTTTTGGTTTTAAACATGGTTGTTTAATCATATGTTCGTAACAATGTGATTTTTTGCTAGTTATGAAAAACATGATTTTTTAGAATTGTACTACTCTCGCGGCCCTTAAGCAACATAATATTTCAATCCAGGACTACCCACTACTTCTAGTGTTATTAGGGGTTGATGTATGTTATAGTAACCGACTTTAGAATGAGGATTATTTCTAGTAGTGTACATTGAATGTTTTTTCAAGTTCTCCTTTTGTGTTCCAAGAAAGGTCCCCTCTATCATGGACCTTGAACTACATGGCCTTGCATAACATGGTTATCTCTAGGGATTTGATTATCTATGCTTCTATGTTAAAAAACTGGACAAGATAGGATTTGAATCCAGAATGTGTGATTATGTATTGTTGAACTTCTTGTCCTTACATGCAGGGGTCATTTCTAACACCTGAGCACCTACATATTTTCATTGTGAATCTCTATTACTGGAATTCATACCATAAATTTGTATAGGCAGATCACTCTTCTACCAATGGATTCTGTACCTAGAATTTGAGGGTTGATCTTATCTGCTTCCATGTTGAAAAACATGGCAGACTAGGATTTGGACCCATGACCATGCTCTGGTCTGTGGTATTCACTATTGTTAAGCTTTTTAGCCTTTAACATGATGCATGGTTCTTTTTTGGATTTTAGATTGATTTTTTTGCACCATGAAACTTCCCCTGGTGCCTCCCCCACCCTCGCCGCATGGTTAAGCTAACACTCCTGTGGAGCTCCTACTTGTCAGCCGCCATAATTCGGACACAAGACCACCTTTCTACCAAAGGATACCTCTACCTTGAACTATTTTCCCTTCCATGACAGGGTTTTTTGAGGATTTCAATTGTTTTTGTTTCCATTTTTAAAGTTAGATAGGCTAGGATTTGGACCTAGTACCATGCTTCAACTTGTGGGATTCTCTACCAAAGTGGGTTTCTTCTCTCTTGGATGCATGGTTATCTCTAGTATTGATTGATCAATTATGAGGGTACCATGCTTCAACTTGTGGGTTTTTTTAATTATTGGGCCTCTTCTCTTCTGCATATAGGGTTCTCTCTAAGAGCATTGATTTATCACTTATGACACTTCCCTTAAGTGAAACTCCAGTTGAGCTCTCAAATATCCTCCAAACTAAGCTCCAACACTGGCTTTCATACTGGAAAATTTGACCAACTGGGATGTGAGTCCAAGACCACCTTCCAGCTAGTGGGCTACCCTGCTACTGAGATACTTTGCCCTTAAATAACACGTCTCTACAACATTGATAGACTGATATATTTAACCCTTCCTTTCTTGTAGCAGGGTTTTCTAGTTTACAACAACAAAATTCACCAATATTACATTTTGTTTGTGAATAAGCATTTCTTATGATAAGTGTGTCTCATGACATTCACTAAGAGGAAATTTTTTTACTCTACTTTTTTGTTAGTGGGTACAAAGCTATTGCATTAAATTCACCCAAGACTTGCACATTATCTTCACCGTTGTCAACAATGGTATATGTCTTCAGAAGGCATGTTAACACGGTTTAACACACCCAATGACCTGTAATATTACAAGAAATGTAAAAATATTGAGGGTTCTAGGCCCACATGGGTGTGAAGCTTAAACCTAGGCCTATTGTGTGACAACCCATCTCTAGAGAAATACCTAGCCTTTAGATGAAAGTATTTTCCATCCTATTATTAGCTTCATTTGAGAATCTATTTTTTTTTAACTCTTATTAGTCTCCTCCATGTGTACTCTTTCAACGCTAACTTATGTATTCTATTTTCCCTTGTAGAAAAATATTTTCAATATTTTTGGCAAAACCACAAGTTACATATATCCATCAGTTCATATATAATAGACTTGAGCAACTTTATAAAATAGACTTGACATGTATATTGATTACATAAAAGTAAACATGAAGCAATAATCTCATTAGGTGGTATATAAAGAAGCAAGAATATTTAGCTAAAATGTGTCTTTGGGATTTCCTTTAATTATTCCAGTGAAGGACGAAGAGATGGTACGTTCACTACAATTCAAAAGAAGTTGTCAAAGTCTATTATGTGTTGGAAAGATACTTTCAGATAGGGTTTTGTATATCACTCATACACCATCATCATCCATTTCCGTGATTCCATCCCTCAAACCTTTCAGAATGTCTTTCCATGTGGAAAAGAATATGAGAAGGGTGAATAATTTGTAAATAATGAATAGGTATGGAAGCCTGATTAATTTATTAATGTTCAGGAAAATCAATTATAGAATGAATGACTGCAATATTTATAGATATTACAAAGTCATGTACAAACAGAAACATGGAGTTGCAAATATGCAACAATAATACAATCCCATGTATAGATAACTCCAAATATATGGTTTAAATAATATATACCCATATAACAATTATAATAGTGACAAAAAATTTCTACAGGAATACTATTCCCAGTTATAAACAATTTAATGTTAACACCAAACTATAACAACTTACCACAATGTAAGAATTAACTAAGGTAAATGCATAATTAACCTAGTTTACCTAACATTCCCCCCCTTAATTTTGCATTGCCTCAAGGGATGAGGAGAGGAAAATCTCTGAACAACTCAAACTTTTCATGTGCAAGTGACTTTGTTAAAATATTTACATGTTATTCAGTTGTTGGAAAAAATTGAAGTTGTATGTTGTGTTTCAAGACATGCTTGCATACGAAATGTACATGTACCTCAATGTGCTTTGTTCTCTCATGAAAAACTGGATTGCAAACAAGTTTGAGAACACCTTCATTGTCAAAATACAAGGTGGTTGGTTTGTTCTGTGGTATTCTAAGTCCTTCTAGTATGCGACATAGCCATATTGCTTTATACAACAACTTCACCAGCAATAATACTCAACTTCAGTAGAAGAGTGAGAAACAAAATGTTGTTTCTTTCTTCCCATGATATTGGTCTAGATCCCAAAAAGAACACAAATCCTAAAGTGCATTTTATGTCATCAATATTACCTGCATGATCTGAATCCGAATATCTTGTCAAGAAGAAGTTGTCGTTCTTCTTGGATTCTAGACCAATAACTACTGTACCCTTGAGATATATCAAGATCCACCTTGCTGCCTTCCAATGAAAAAATCTAGGTTCATGGAAGAAGCTCACCCTTTCTATATACTCGAGATACGTGAAAGAGGCATTAATGTTTGTGAAAGAATATGATACATGGTACCAAGAAAATATTGAAAGGGGTCTGTGTGAATATCGACACCAACTCAAAGAAATATCCTCATACACTCTCGTAAATTCGCTATATACTTAGATAATTTAGTGTCCAGATTTACGTTGAGAAATCGTTCATAGATGGATGGGAGGGCTCAAAGTGTGTGCACTATGTCCTTATTACTCCCCGTCAATTTAAAGGGTTGATGCCCAGACGACGGTGTTACAACTATATTAGGTGTTAAGTGCAATAGTAGTCGAGATGAATTTTACCCCTAAGCACTTCCCAGAGGAACTATTTATACCAAACACTGCGAAAGAGGTCAAAGATATCGTGAGTGTTTATAGAACCAAAATTTTCACTGATTTGGATTAAAATTCTCTACTAGTTTTAAAGAAGTTACAATGTTTTGTGATTGAAGATGGAAACCTGCAAATTAGTAAAATGCATTGAAAAATACACTAAAATATTACAATTTCATCTAATATGTAGAAAAATTGAATGGCAGGAAAATTTATTTTTTATTTTGCGAGGCCCTAGTGGCCTCGGAGCTCAATACGACTCTTTGTGTAAAAAACCACAAAATAGCTAAAATTGCAAATTTTCAGATGTTCCCCATTTAGAAAAAGATGCTCAGAATCAACAAATATGCAATGTGGGAGAAATTGTTTTTTTCCCCTAATTAGAGTTTTCTCTGCTATATTTGGTAGTTTAGCTATGACTAACTAGTTGGGGGTTCCTCTATTTTCACCTCCAAAAATGGTTGTTTTACTTATTTCTCCACCAAACTTCTATATTTAAAAATGAATGGTTCAAGGTGTGGGTTGAACCGAGCACCTCCCACTCCAAAGGCCTTCCTGAAACCAACTTGGCACTTCTAGTGCTTAGGATATGAAACTAAGCAATAACTATTTAAAATATTGTAAAAATGAATGACCTTAGAAAATGGCAACGTGGAAGTCTCCACATGGCTGAGCGGGGGATGAATCATGGATTAGGGTTCCCGTGAATGGAGGATCTGAGACTTCTATTGCTTTGTGATTTCTTCCTTCTATTTCTGCCACGGGTTTTATTTTGCTTATGTAGGTTCGAGACAGGGTCATTGGAGCAGATTCTTGGAGTGGTAGGGGAGCGCGGCTTAATAAATAGTGTATTGGAGTGAATGTTTAGCCCCGTTGTGGAATTTCTAATGAATGGATCGGTTTGATAGTGCAAACAGAGCTCGGCCGATTTAAAACAATCAACTCGCTTACCAAATAACTCGACCCAATTTGGAAAGGTGCCGGTCGGTCAATGGTGTATTGGCCACTCTGTGTTTGTTTACATGTTCATTTCTTGGTTAGTGTAGGTCACAGGGCTTGGTGGAAGATGGAATGGCCTCAAATCGCTATCCAAGAACTCATTAGCTCGATAGACCAAGTGCAGAGCTTGATCTGTGTATGATTGCATTCTCGGTGTTGGAACTTGTCACACCAATGCAATGCTTCACCCCAACTCGGTAAGGGGCTCTTGACCTAGATCAATCATAAGATAACTCACTTCAAAGAAAAGATAACTTGGTGGGGGGCGGTGGGGGGTTGATAGACCAATTCACCCAACTTAGAGCTCAGTGGGCAGCCTACCGGCTCTATCTATTGGAGTCACCAATTCAATGAAAAGCAAGGTATGTTGTGTGAAGAGCTCAATGCTATGAACTCCTTTACAAATGATAACTTGGTCCTCTATCTTCTCATATCACCTAGGAGCTCGGGCATAATCTCCTCCAAGTATAGCAAGAGTCCTCCAAAATTTTAAATTTAGATGCAAAAACCTAATGGGGAAAAAAATATATATATATATATATATATATATATATATATATATTCCTGAAATTTTATTGGCTCGAGGAAGAAAATTTTCTTGGTGCAGGGGCACCAAGGCAAAAAAATTCTTTTCTTTTACCTAGAGAATGACAAGAGGTTGTGGGGATGCAGGTCATTCTGGTAAGCTGCTGGACACAACACTGACTCTTTTGGAATGCAAATTTCTTCTCCAAGGCACTTCTACCTTCTAAAACCTCTCTCCAACCTTCTCTGCTCACATGTCGAGATTAACTAGCTCTGATACCAAATGTAAATCATGAACAGGGATGAAAGCTTGATTAATTTATTAATGTTCAGGAAAATCAATTACATAATGAATGACTGTAATATTTATAAATATTGCATAGTCATGTATAGATAAATAGAGAGTTGCAACTATGCAACAATAATGCAATCCCGTGTATAGATAACTCCAAATATATGGTTTAAAAAATATATAACAATTATAATAGTGACAAAAACTTGCTACATGAATACTATTCCCAACTACAAACAATTTAATGTTAATACCAAACTATTACAACTTACCACAATGTAATAATTAACTAAGGTAAATGTATAATTTACCTAATTTACCTAACAAAATTATTTGTAGCTAGGATATTATTGAAGGATTGAAAAATGGGTAAGAGTTGCAGCAAGAGAGGAAAAATACTTTCCACACAAGATGCAATACTAAGGGAAAATTTTATATAGTGGTAGTTGATAGCAAGAAGTAAAAACAATTTGGTGTATATGGATATGGTGTGAAACCAAGGATTAGAGTGCATAACACATTCAGATCTTTATGAGGTTACATGGTTGTTGCAAGGACATGTAGGTGTTATGAAAGAACAATGTGAAGTACTTTTAACAACTAGGACAATATTGAAGGATTGAATAAAGGTTAAGAGTTTTAGAAAGAGAGGCATCATAGTTTAGACACAAGATGCAATATCAATGGAAAGAAATTCATAGCCACAGAAAACTCCCTTACTCAGTTCAATATGCCCTTCTTGCCTCTCCTTTCTCTTCTCCTTCTACTAGCACCTTATGGGGCTTCAACCATCATTGTATTCTCCACTTCATTGTTCCATGTTAGTCACTTCAAAGGATGCTAGATTACAGACTTCTTTGGACTCCTAAAGCTACCCGGAGGTCTTATAGACTTCTTTGGACTCCTCTTGTCTTCCTTGAAGTGTTCTCAAAACCCCAAGCCTCAACTCACAACACCTTTCTTGTAATCACTCTTTTCCTCTTTATGGCCTACAAGGACTAACTAGCCCTGTCTACACTTACTGTCAACCTTATATCAGTTCATGGGGGATTTCAAGGGATAAACAACACATCTTCTATCAGGCTAACATCCATTAAGACATTTATCCTTCCCTATAAGTTTCCCTATCCAAATCATAGTCCAAATTATAGTTGCTTTGCAAATGAGCTTCTCAAAGTAGGTTTACAAGAGTGCATATAGTCACCTAAGGGCACTGACAAGGATATCTACCCCTGACAATGATGAAATACCATATTTCTTGTTGAATAGGCTTGAAGACCATGTCATCATTATTAACACAATGGATTTGGGTTGTCTGTAGCCAATACCATGATTATATGGACTATATCCTTGAGATGGATGAAGAGAGGTTCATTGTCCTCAAATTTGAGGTACTCTTTTACATACCAATGCACATAATCCACAAGTGTAGTATCATTTATTTTTAGTATTTAAGACCTAAAGTGATGTTAACAAATGTCCTTCCCAACTTGCTTACCTTTTTTCACCTTCAATATTATACTCTGAAGTAAGTAGCCAACACTTGAAGCAAGTAGACTATATACTCTGAAACAAGTATCCAACACTCCAAAGCAGTAAACTATACCTCGAAACAAGTAGGATATACTCTGAAGCAAGTTGCCACCACTCCTAAGCAAGTAGACTATACTTCGTAGCAAGATAAGGATCAGAAAGCAAGACCCCTTGGCATAACACCTGCCATAGAAACTATTTCCTACCTACTTTCTAAAATGCTATGGGAAACTTCTTTAGTTGCTACGGGAAACTTCACCACTGATACTCTATTTTATAAAGCACGCCAATCAGCAAGATCATCCAAATACTACAAGTGGACATCACGTGACTCCAACTAAAGTAAAAATAAAAAGGTACGAACATATCCATTAAAATTAATAGGCATTTTTATTTCCTAATAAATGTGTATCTAGTTGGATATACATATAAGCATTGCTTATTCTAAAGTGATGTCAAGAGAAGTTGGCCCTTACCCACTTAATCACTTCCCATGAATGGCACGTGCCACACCTCCAGCTCACTCGAACATGAGTGAAAGTCACGTCGGGGGGGGAACAAACCCGTTCTGTTGGAAAATTAGTATAGGCATATGAGATTGCCGAAGCATACGGAAATAATATAATTCCATCATGCCATATTGAAGCTAAATGAATGATGGGAGACAATTAAATATTTCTCCCATAATATTTCAAAAACATTTACAAAGTGGAAAATGAGAACAAAGCTAGGGTGCAAAGCTATGAAAAAGAAAAAGAGAGAAAAAAATCTATTTTAAGGATAGCATAAAAACCAGACCCATGGGAGGATCGGTGGTAAGAAGGGATCCCGCAAACATTACCCCATTAAGAAATGATCTGGATAGTTGGAGGATCTTCGAACAAGTGGGATGGGAACGACAACTTCCAGAAGCTGGGAGAATATTCTGAAGTTATCTCAAGGGAATTTTCTATCACATTTGATGGTCAACAAGAAATAATTGAGGAATCATATTTCCGGTCACTAAAGAATTATTGAGCAGTAACTGGCCTCCACGAATAGGGAGAAACTGGGAAGAAAGGAAAATGACCACTTGGAAAGGAAACATTTTTGTGGAGGTAATGAAGAACTGAGATTGATCAAAGGTGGAGTGGAGAGATTAAGCCTACCTACAACATAGAGAGACATAGCCTCCTACATAATCAAATACCTCACATGTGAGGGAAGATACTCCATGGTATACACAATCCAGTTCAAATTCTTAAATCACCTATGGCATGGGAGGATCATAAAAATCACATATCACCGAGGAATATTCTGAAGAAGATGGAAAAAGACTACCAGTTGGGGAAGAGAAGGCCCTATCACACCATTTCCTGATTTGGTTGGTAGCCAAATAAGGGATCCAAATTTCCCATCCTAGAATCAACTAGGATCAACTAATAGAGAATCCAACTCCCCAACCTCAAGGGGAGAAAGAAACATGAGAAGTTGAGGCTAATTATGATGAACAACTAGAGGAAAAAGAGATACCTAAAGAAAAAGGGACACAATTTATAATATGGGTCCCAAGGGAAGAAGAGACTGAGGGTATAAGTGAGCCCATAACAAAAGGAATGGTCACAAGAAGCTCTACTCTTCAAAGGATAAGAAAGAGGAAACTCATATTGGCCCTAAAAGAAGAAGAAGAGGAAAATCCCTAAAATAGAAGAGGTTGCAACCAACAAGGCCAACCTCAAATAGAAACAACTTGCATCACCCTGTCTTTGAAAAATCCAAGAGTCTAGCCTTTAATAGGAGGAATCCAAGGACAAAAACACTTCCTATCCTAACACCCTCTCATGAAGAGGGCAGCCATCAGAAGATTGAACCTGAGGAGGAAAATGTTTCTACTCCACTAGTGTTAGTTGTAGAAGAAATAATTCCTTCACCACTAGTGGCAATGGAAGAATAAAGTCCCACTGAGGAGACAAGGATTCCTACTACCCTTGCATCCAAGGGGAAAAAAATTCATCAAAAAGGAAGAAACCAAATACAAGGAGGTCCCACAAATTAAAGAAGAAAAAGGTCACACAAACTAAAACCCCTCACCCATTGACATAAGTGAGGATGAATTAAAGGGGAAATATAAATCTAGGAGCTACATCACAGAGGAAGGATTTGAAGTGGTAATATGGCCCACTACCTCAGATGGTTTGAAGAAGGAGGACCGCATGAACTAGAAGGTGAAGAGAAAAGCCCTAGGAACTAGGAGCCAAAAAAGGGGAGGAAGGAACCTAGGATGCACATGAGATGGAGGAAGAAGTCCAAGAGATAGGACATCCAACATATGAGAAGGAAGATAAAGACAAGATAAATTCATTTGATCATGGATCATCTCCCTATATAGATCCAAAATTTTAAAATATGGAAATAACAGTCCAAGAAATACACCTACTAAGAGGTATAATAAGGGAGCTAAAAGGAAGAAAAGGACTAGAAGCCTTGATTGGAGCACCTGAAGCCATAAAAGGATCTTCAAAGGAAGGAGGACAAGAATAATTACTTGCAACATAGGTCTCTAAGGTTCCCGTAGCCACAAATTATCATCATGAACATGATGGAGACAAATATGAATCTCTACTCCAAGTTATTCCAACTTCCTTTAGAATGCAACCACCCAAAGAAGAATTAGTCCTCCATATTAATTTGACCTCCATGAATGACCATCAACTTGGTAAGAATGATGAACTCCTAAATTTTCTTGAAGAGAAATTTGGTAAAAATGAGGAATACTTTTAGAAGTTGGTTCAAAAGTTTAGGGTCTATGTAGAAGAAAAGAACCAACATGATAGCTTGAATAGAAAAGTCGAAGAAGGTAAGGCTGAAATTGAAAGACTCAAAATGAAGGTAACAGACATGTATGAACTATCCTCACAAATGCTAGAATGTAGATCCTCCTCTAGGGTGTATGATGTGTATCTACAAGAAATATGGGTCAGGTTCAAATATGAGAAGATCTATAATGACCTACCTTATGCAGTAGATGATCCTAAGTCCTTCTTTGGTATATATAAGCATTCAAGAAAGTGATACACATGCCGAACTAAGTGAGTTCTACATCCATCAGTATGTTGTCCCAGCTAATGTAAAGTGGAACCTTGATCCATATATGGGAGATATTCTCCTCAATGCATTTACATCTTATTTGATGAATGAAACGAGGAGGAAGGATGAGGCAGATGAATACCAAGAACTAGAAAAAAGGAATACCTTGATGATTAGAGGATAATGTGACGAACTAGAGGTAATAGTGGAAGAATGGGTGGAATTCATACATACACAAAGCTATAAATGATAGGATAAGACAAAGACAGATAGCAGTCAAAACCACTATCTGGAATATTTACACAAGGAAGGGATACAATCCTTTAACTCATGGAGATCAACGTGGGGGGAACTAACAAAATCCTTGAAGAAAAAGGAACCATACTCCCCCTACAACCTAAAAGAGGCCATGCATAGAGTCTACAATTATATAGAGCTAGTAAAAAAGAGGAAGCATAATTAGTTGGGAATGAGGTTTCATCCACCCATCTTTTGGTTTCTAATACCAAATTGGAAATGGGAGATTCCTATAAACAAAAGTAAAGAAAAATATCTATGGGAAGAGATAGATATAAGAATATGCTTCTATGGTTTTGGCCAAGTAGGCAATGTAAGACCCTATGATTTTAGGCAATATTGTGCCTTCAAAATGCAATAGGTTACTCAAGGATGAGAAAAATGCTAAGTAGGGGGTGTGATGAGGCCCCACATTGGCATGATATTGACCTCATCTAAGGCCTTTCACCTTACTTTCATATATCATTTTGATCTATACTTCTCCATGAAAGTTATAATAGAATCAAGTTTTTGACTATGTGTGTGTTCATATGTCATTTTAAGGATTTAATATGATTTTTATTTAATGAGATAGTACTTTCTAATGCATAAATGAAGTTCTAGTGACCATTGAGATCAAGTTGCAGGTCAATCCAATTCCTATGGAAATGGGCTCTAGCCCATAGCCACTAGCTAGGTTACCCGTGGCAACTGGTTGGGCACCTACAAGCTTCCTGTAGCAGAGAAATATGAATAAATGTAACTCAATGTGCCAGACTTGGGAAGCTAAGGATGCATTTATGCAACATGGTTAAATAACGAGGAAATGGAAGAATCCACTTGTGGGAACTTCTACTTGCTCATAGCCATACACATTAGAGCCCATAACAGTTGTATAGGGAATTTCCAGCAAGCCCACAACATTCTTTCAATCCCACCTACAACAAGCCTGTAGCCAAAGAAAACTTGCACCTATGAAGCGTGAAGCAACAAAAAATAGCCAAATTTTCCAGCTAATTGAACAGGTGCATTACAAATTGTTTTAGGTGGTTGGATAGGTTATTCGATCACTTGAATAAGATAATGTTCCGAATGATTTAGATTGTTTTCATCTGATGGTTTGGAACTAATCGGTAGGAAGATATACATAATTTGATTGTTATTACTTTGGCATAATTTTTATTATTGTACAATCATTTGAGTTGTAACAATCCTTTGTTTCTACAAAAGTTAATGATAAGGTTACTTCTCTAAAAGTATCTTGTAAGCTCGAGAGAAGGATCAGAACTCATCTCTGCATGAGGAAGGACCCTCTCGAAAGGATTTGTAGGGAAAATCCTAATCCTTCTTTATTTAGTTTTGTGAATTAAGTAGAGTGTGTGTGATATCTATTTATTTATGTTAAGTGAAGTATATGTGTTCAAGTAGTAAGTGTGTATATGCAGAAACTGTAATTCACTCAAGTATCCATTTCCATTCATAAAGTGTTGATTTAATCCATTGCACAAAGTTTTTACCATAGTACACACTTCTCTAAGCTTGATCATCATAACCTTATAGAGACACTATAAATTGTCTCAAAGTTTCACAGTCCCATGAATTCATAGTCTTCCTGAAACAAAGTGTACTCCCAAAACTCAAGTATTCATAGATCGCTACAATAATTATTATATGTATAAAAACAAGAAGAGATAGTGGATTCCACTTTATGCATCACAATAAACACTAAGAACATGCAAGAACTATCAAAATGAATTTACACAAAATTCTTGCAAGAATCCCTCACTGTCCTTCCTCAAGTGCTTTCACCCTTTCAATCCCGTAGTGAAAATTTTCATCACATAAAAACATATAACCCAGAAGTTCTCTCAGTCATGATCCATTTGTAGATGTAAATCACAAGGCTACAATATTACAAAAATGTATCTGTTAATGCAAAATCACAACACCCCCAAATGAGTTCTAAAGATCTGCTTTTCTAAGGTAGACTCATTTGGTGTGATTACATAACATTGAACTTTCCCCAAGGTGTGGGACCTTACAAAAATGGAAAAGCTCTCAGATTAAAGGTTGGTTCCTTATTCCTCTATTTAGGTGCATGCGTGGGAGCTTGCAGAGGATTTGTTCTTAATCCTAATCTAAAATTTACCAAGGAGACAGGGATAGAAGGAATACAAAAATTAAAACAAATCTAAACTACGAGGTGATGCACTAAAGGAATGATGAACACTTGTTTTTCTAATAGACACAAACCAACAGAATGCATATAATAAACATGCACAGATAGCTAGATATGTAATGGGAGACCAGATGAAAGAAAAAGATACAAGAGAGGATCTAAAATTTATCACAGACGTGTTTTATTGCTCTATAGATTGATATAATCCATTACAAAATAGCCAAGAGGTAGAAATGTATTACAAATTTAGTGGAAGGCCTGAACCCCACAAATCCCTTTGCTAGAAGGAGGATGGAGCTTGCAAAACAAATAATTTCCAACCCTTTACAATGAATCCTACCCCCGTATTTATAGATTCAACCTGAAAGAGGAAAAGAGAGAGAAGCGGGAAAAGTAGGTTGAAGTTCAACCACCGCTATTAATGCCTCTGATGAAATCTCTTCCCAAATGCGTATCTTTACTACATCAGTCCTTGGTTCATGTGCCTTGAAGGAAGAGGAAACAGTGGAAACAGATCGAATCGATTTGTTTATTGAGATAGATGGATCCCGCATTGAAGGCCCGAAGACGTTTCCTCCATTTTCTTCACCTAACCTCCTCAAAATTAAAGTTTAAGACCCCATGGCATGCGTGAGGCTGAGATCTTTCCAACGGCATCAAATTTTCAATATTTCAAGCCACGAGTCGAAAGATACACCCTTTGAAGTTTGTATTGGGTCTGTATAAGAGGGCAAGAAAACAACTCGAAAAGGGGGTCCCCTTTCTTTGATTCCCACCTTGGCTTTGACTCGGGCCTAGATGCTGACTTTTTCCTTGGGTGGAGTTATAGGCCATTTTTCAACTTTTACCCCCTTTGAGATAACAACGGGAAAAGAACCAACTTTTTCCCCGATGGTACGCTTTTGATTTTGTTTCTTCTCATGCAAAGATCGCGGTTGATCCAATATTTGTACGGGGTGAAATATGGATAACGTAATATTAAAAACCCAACAATAAACATTATTTGTCATAAAGACAGAAATACCTTCAAGATGCATTTGATGTTCCAAAAGAGAGCTAACGACATGGAACTTGAATTCAGTCGAGGGGGTTGTCCCTGTGATTCACAAAACAAAAATTTAAGTGTTTTGAATTCTAATGAATACGTCTTGTAATCACATTACATTCATACTCACCCAAACTCTCTGTTATATCCTCACAACTTTCTCTGATTGTTGTACCGAACCGTTTCTATGTTTTCTTGAGTAGTTTCCTTCCACAAGTTGTGTTAGGCAATGTATACTCCTCGTACTCTTGAGCATCAATATTTAAATCCTCCACCATGACCTTTAGGTTTCCTTCTTACACTGAACCATGGCCACAAAAGCAGGTGGTAGAAGTCTCATTTGCACTACAATATGGAACAAAATCAAATGACAACAAACCAGAGTCATGTAAAAGCTTATGAGATTGTTGCACATAGTCTCCAAAAAAAAATATGTTCATCACTGTCTGACACCACATCTAAAAATGATTTCAAAAATTCTTTAGATTGGTTGAGCACTTGCAATGCATTTCCATGGTTTCTAACATGTTGCTCAAGACTAAGGTATTGTGTTTCCTATTGAATTCCTTCATCACCCTCAACTATCACAAAAATAAAATTGATTTAGTAATTGATAAATTGTTGATATATCAAACACTATTCATTCATAATAAATTACATACTATTAATGAAAATGCAAGGCTGCTCTGATGGATCTTCTCCAAGCACAGTTCATTCAATTGCTTCCGCAACATGAACAACATGGTCATCTACAATGACAACAATACTTTTAGAGGATGTACAATGAATTTTATGAGGATAACAATGATACAAAATAGTTAAAATAATGAAATGAAAACATACACCCTCACCACTGAAATTTGGATCCCTAGTAGATGCACTACCCTCGTGTGTCCTCTCAAGTTGTAACACCTTCAAAACATGTTTGTAGGTGTTACTTTTGTAGCCCAAGGATAGTCGCAAACATAAAAATTCGGGCCAAATCTCCAAACAAAATACCATCGGTCCCTGGATGTTTGACTTCTAACCATGTAAGACCCATGAATGGTATGGTTTGCACAATAGTCACTGTCTAGTATTTCTCGATCCTCTTATTGGTAGTCAAATTTCCTTCTCCTTCTTGTAATTTGTCAAGAAACTTGATACTTGTAACTTCCTCTTGTTTTTGTAATGGGGTTCAACTCGAAACACCAATGTGTACAATAACCAATCCATTCTCCTTGTGCATTTCTTTCTTTGATCACACAAGTATCGAGTCTTCAAGAAACAATGGTAAGATTCTATTGATGTATTCGTATCCTAATTGGCATGGGTGAAGTTGTGGAAATTCTTTGACCACATAGCTGCACATGGAAACAATAAAACCATTAGTAATGACTTAAAAATCTACACATAGCTATGTAGTTAACACTTACCGTAGACACCCCAATTTCACATCTATCCTAAATCAATTAATTCTCCTTCCTCATTTCCCACAAAAATACACTTCGAATTAATCAAATATAATTTGATTAATTATCCATTTCAAAATTTAAAAATAATCTAATCCTCACCACATGTCATTATTCTCCATGTTTTTCCACTATTGAATTAAAAATTCAAATTCAAATCCTCACCCACCATTTGTGGTCCCCACTCACCTAAAATCCTCCACTTATGAATTAAAAAATAATTCAAATCCTCACCCATTCTTTGTGGTCCCCACTCACCTAATCTTGCCCACATTTTCAAACCACCCACTTAATCTTGCCCACATTTTCAAACCATGATTACTTAAATTAATCTAAGCTAATCACTCCCAGTTATAAATACAACCTTACCCCCTCTAAAGACACGGAGAATAAGCTTGAATGCCATATCTAAGTTCTTGCATCCTTTGAGCAAAGAACATCCTTCTGCCTCATCCTAATGCCCAAATAACTTCATAATCCTTTTTCCCATCTGGTGCAAAGTAAGAGGATTGTTATTGCATGAAGGTCTTGCTTCCTCTTCAAGAAAAGCACCTACATATCACAAAATTTGGTCTCAATCCAAGTTTCTAGCCCATTCCGAGGTTTCTTTATGGAACGTGAAGGAGGAGGTATGATTATTGGTATTTTACTTCCTTGTTAGTAGTGTATTTTTCCTAGCTTACATTCTGGTACGCCCGGTTTCCTTCGATCTCGTTACCATTAATTTCCCAATTAGTGGTTTTATCTATTCTTTGTTTGTTATTGTTCATTATTATTTCCTTTTCTATTCCTTATGGTCTTCTTTGGTTAACCTTCATGCTTTGGGTAGTGTTTTTGTTGTGTAGTGTCTTGTGGTGTATCTGCATGGGTTATAAAGAACAATGAAACTACGCTCATCCCTGTCTTTGATCTCCTCGGTGCTTGGTGTTTAGTAGTTCTTATTTTTCTATTCACTTGTAATCTATAGAAACACAAGCACTAATAATTAGTTTATCATGTTAGTGGCATGGGACAACCAATCCAAAAAATATATTTATTTATTTCCTTCTCGCTAAAATAACCGCTTTGTAGGAAGTTAATCATTTTTTTTTAATTTCTTTTATTTTAGTCAATCATTTTATGATCTAACTCTTTCTTTCGATTATTGTTATTTTTAACCTTCTCATTGCCAAAATTTTAGCTTCTCGGGTGAAGTACAAAAGTCGAAAATAAAAACCCTGACTCTCCCGGACGTTTTTCTCACGTTCAAAATTTTCATTGAGTGCTATCGTAGCCCATCTTCTAGAAGCCATAACTTTTGCTCCCAAACTGGAATGAATTCATTTTTTTTTAACGGAAAGGTATTGAAAATATATATGCAATGAAAAATAATTTTTAGATTTAGACTTACAGAAAAATTTGGTTTCATTTCTTCTAACACCTATCTTTTTAAATAAAAACAACAAAATTATAGTTTTTTTTTTTTTAATTTTTATTTCACAAAACATCCTCACACGTATGCTCTTTCCTCGCACTTCAAATGTGATCTTAGAAATCAGAAACGTGAGGCCACTCGAGCTCTAGAAAACATTATTTTTTTTTTTTTTGCCTTACATTTAAATTTTCCACGACAACACTTGTAGGTAACGTTTTCACACTCTTATTTCATCATTTTTCTTTTTTGTGAAGATAATCATTATCGCTATTTCGCAATCATGATTAATTGCAATAATTATTAACATTTTAAAAAAACTATTCCAATTGTATCCGCGTATGCTCTTTTCTTGCACCTTCGAGCGATCTGGAAAATCAGAAACGGTCACAATTTTTTTAGTTTCTTGTTCTAACATTGCAGGATCCTCTAGCTTTGTTTTCCAATTGTCATTTTAATAATTATTTTCCTTTTTCATATTCTTAATATTTGTTTGGTCATTGGTTGTGTATGCTCTTTTCTGCACCTTTGAGCGATCTGGCAAATAAAAAACAACCATGATCACTTTTCTAACATTTCATTTGCAGGATAACTACTAATTTATTTTCTATAGAACTGCATTCTTGGAATATTGTCAAAACAAAAACAAAACAAAAACAACAAAAATCCCGCAAAAATACCACCATTCAAAGACAATTTCTGAAACCAAAAAAAAAAGTACGCTCAGGTACGTAATTATTTTTTGCTAGTGATTTATTTCAAATTGGAAAGAACCCTGCGTTTAATCACTTCATCATATTGTTTTAGCACGTAGACAAGGTGGATTTCATCACCACCAAAGCTACACCAGTGACGTGGACTTGACTACCACGCACCAACAACATTTGCATCTGCATTGCACTTTGAGACCTAGTCTCATCACAACGTTTGGTATTTACCTCGCCGCTACTCTTCACTTACAGGTAATGTTGTCGTGCAACGCATGCGAGTCACGCCTAAATAGCTCAAAAACGAAGCTTCAAGCATTGTCCTGTAAATCTTCGGGGAGTTATAAGGACACCATACACATTCATCCCTCCATCACCTTCCACCTTTTCACAAAACCTGTTCTGGACGTGGTGATTCACTCCAAAACAGGCAAGTAAGAATTGGTGAGTCTCCTCCAGTGCTCTAAGGGTTCCCCATACCAATTTTGTCCCCATACAGAATTAGGTATATCAGGACTAGGGTATATCGGAGGACGCATCTTCTTGGAGTAATAAGAGCCTGCATCCACCATTTCACAGCATACTTGTATTATTGCATGAAACAATGATCATTCCGAAGAAGTTACCTCATCATCAGCCAAAACAATTGAATCCACATGATTGCTTGCTGTTTGAAAACAAAATAGTTTAGCATTTTTTTTAATCATAAAACTTGGTAGATATCAATGTGTTCATTGTAAAATTTCAGACCTTAGTTGTGTTCCACAAGAAAATCAGTTCTCGACTAATTCAATACCAAGCTAAGACATCCAAACAATCCAACCACAATGAAGATCAAAATGTCACACTAATTTCATTAGCCTACTTTAGCCAACAACAACTCCACTATAGCTTGTTTTCAGCTATATCCAATAGATATTGAGTGACTTGCGTTCACTCCTTATCTCATCAATTGTCAGAACATCCTTTATAGCTTGTTTCAAGCTATATCAAAATGACATTGGGTGACTTGTTTGAGTTCACTCATTATTTCATCAGCTGTCAAGTTTAACAAAATCCCATCCGACACAAATCCCTTCAAATCTCATTTTGAGTTCGCAACTGTGTTGAGTCACTTGTTTGAGTTACTCTTCCTATCAAAAATCCAGAGCTTGTTTAAGTCAAACCAATCAACATATTCATCATAGCTTGTTTGAGCTATATCTCACTTGTATTGAGTACCTTGTTTGAGTGTACTCCTTACATTTCGTCAATTGCTAAGCTTGTTTAATCCAAACCAATCAAGATATTTGTCATAGCTTGTTTGAGTTATATCCCACTTGTATCCCGAGTAGTTTTTTTAAGCTTTCTCCTTATAGCCTTACTTGTTAAAACTCGATTGAGCCAAAATAAAAATCACAATCAATAGGTTGATTTCTTCATCGCACCTTTCTTCGTTCTCCCTCTCTTTCAAACATGATGAATTCATGAAAAACATCACACAATGAGCTATTAGAACAAATTAATAAGATGACAACACAACTCTCTCATATGGCTACCCAAATCAGTGAACAATCACCCAAAAGCCGATCATACAACCTCACGAAGAAATCAGTTCACGTAAAGTCCAACGTCAGTTTACCCCCCTTGGAGAAAGTCTCTCTAGTGTTTTTCATCAACTAAAAGAGGCTAAACTGATAAGATATCCAATTACAAAACCCTTTGTCAAAGGGGAAGCTAAGCCATGCTAGTACAAACCTAACACATATTGTGACTTTCATCGCATTGATGGTCATCACACAGATAAATGTGTGCGATTTAAGAATTACGTCCAAGACTTAATTGACGACGACGTCATCTCTGTAGAACTTGATGACAATGCTCTTGCAACCAACGACACATCCAATACCACAACTTTCCATGAAGAGCTGACTACTGTCGAAACTCCTATATATACTGAAATTCCACGAGATCATGACGACAACAGTCAAGAATCTCTAATTCCAAACCAATCCATATCTTCTTCAAATTTCCTTCCATTAGTTCAAACATACATTGAACCTGTTTTGGCCGACAACATTCTTCCAACATCTAACGAGACCTTGATCTCGTTTCAAGACTCCCTTTCAAACCTTGATATTACTATAGACACTACAGATAAGGTTCCATCAACAGGTACCATTAAGTTTGATTCTATTCTTCCAATATTGGCTCTTATGCCTAACATCTCTAGCCTTTTTGTTGAAACACAACCACATCGAGTTTGGACACTTGCGACAATGCAACCCGTCGTGTCCATCATGCTTTCAACTATCGATCTTGCAGGCATCTCATCACTAATTAGTCTCACCTGTCAAGACTTCTACGTGCATCCATTCTATGAGGTACTTATACCCAGGAATATCTTTACACAACCTTTTCCATCTTTAATTGTGAATCTATCCTCAAAACAATCAATTAATGGACAAATAGAAGCAAAAAACCAAATAACACAAACCATCATTGTCAACACACATGGAAGCTATTGGCTTAACCAAATCTATCCCACTCTTTGGGCTTACCGCACATCTTATCACACACCTATTGGAGCCACTCCCTTCTACTTTATTTATGGTTGGGAAGCTATTTTACATGTCAAGGTTGAATTTTCATCCTTCATAATATCCTTCAAAGATGTAATCAATAAAGATTATTATCAACAGTCACGCCTTAATGAACTCGAGCTTCTTGATGAAAAACGACTTAATGCCCTAGATCATCTTCCATTCTATCAAAATCAGCTATGGCATAGCTACCATGAAAAATTCAAACCTAGAAAATTTAAGGTCAATGATCTCATTCTCAAAGAAAATTGAAAGAACACACCCAAAGAACGAGACAAACAAGACAAATTTGAGCCCAACAAAATCATAGATAATTTTGGGTTTGGAGCTTATAAATTGGCCATTGACACTAGGCCAAGTCCTTGAAAAACCCATGAATGCATTCCATTCAAATAAATTCTATTCTTGAAAGCACTCTCTATTTTGGGAAACAACAACATGTACATTGTTCCTTCTGTCTTGCTTATCTCCGAATAAATTTATTCATTTCCATTGGCAGACATTTTCATTATCAAAATCACATCTTCATATTTATCATCATGAGACAAGTGCTAATATAAATCCTATTAAGTTTGTGAGCGTCATACTTCTTCCATTTTCAGTCACTTTCCTCTATGGTCATACCTAGAAGCTTACTGATGGTAATATATTCCCTTCAAATACATTCTCTCTTTCATAACAAAGTTGTAAACTTTGTTTGGACGTCCATCTCGGTCTTCGGTGTTGAACCCTCGCGTCCTACTAGTCATGTGGGGCTGAGATTGGGGGCAAACATTTCTTCCCAAATATAAAACACTATTGTAAAAAAATCCATCAATTCAATAACTTATGAATAATTCATTGACACATTTTTTGTCCTTCATAGTCTTTGGTGTTGAGCCCACACTTCTTCTTGGTAGTGTGAGAGACGGGAATGGAGGAAGGTGCCCTTACTCGTCTACGTCTTGTCTTCGGTGATAAACTCTTGCTCTCTTACAAGTGGCATGGGGCAAAGCGTAGAGGGTCATTCTAATATAAGCATAAAACCTTGCAAAATATTCAAAAAAAAAAAAACCAAACAAAAAACAAAAAAAAAGACAAAAAGGAATTCACTCGCCTATACTTTGCCTTCGGTGATGAGCCCTTTCTTCTCACTAGTAGCATGGGGCAAGGAATAGGGAGTCATTTCACAAATACAAAATCTTACAGTGCTTACAAATTATAAAATCCCCAAACAAGTAATTTAGATGCCTAAGTGAAGAGAGAACTATCCCTTAACCTCATATCTTATCACTCAAGTAGGCCACATAACTATCTAAGTCTCGCATATGACTCATAAAGTGAAAGCCATTTTTGAAATTGGTTCAAGTACCATTATGAAGAATGGAGTCACAATTTCCCAAAGGGATTGTTGTTAGCATTTGTCTCTATATTCATTATCTACCTCCTACATCCTTCTTGATTCTTGGTGATGATCCACACATCTTACTACTTGTGTGGAGTCAAGAATGGAGTTGGAATTCTTTTCATCATATCTTCACCACCATATCATGCCAATGGAAAGTGAATTCATGTTATTTTGAGCATAAGTTACAACGCGGAACACGGTACATCGTCTCTCAAAATAAGTCTCGCACTTTGGTCCATAAATTGTCAATCACAATATAAAAATCCAAAAACATTTGAAAATCAACAAAAATCCAAAAGCAAATTGTAAAAATCTAAAAATCTAAAAACATTTGAAAATTGTCGAAAATCTAAAAAAACAATGTAAAAATCGAGAAATCAAACACATTTGAAAATCGTCAAAAATCCAAAACAGTGTAAAAATCTAAAAATCCAAAAACATTTGAAAATCGTCAAAAATCCAAAAACAATGTAAAAATCCAAAAATCCAAAAACAATGTAAAAATCCAAAAATCCAAAAACATTTGAAAATCGTCAAAAATCCAAAAACAATGTAAAAATCTAAAAATCCAAAAACATTTGAAAATCGTCAAAAATCCAAAAACATTAGAAACAATCATCTAAAATCCAACAAGAACATTATAAACCATCGTCCAAAATCCAACAAGAAAATTAGAAACCATCATCCAAAATCCAACAAGAACATTAGAAACCATCGTCAAAATCCAACAAAAAATTAGAACTCATCAAAATCCAAAAACATTTGAAAATCGTCAAAAAAGTCAAAAACATTTTAAAAAATCATCAAAAATCTAAAAAATATTAGAATATATATATATATATATATATATATAATAAACAAAAATAAAAATATTGTAAACTCCACAAAATCACAAAAACTCTAAAATAACCAACACAATTCAACCTTTGGACTATTATCCCCAACAAATGATCCAATCACCTTATGACTACCAAATTCAAACCACTTCTCCTCACGTGAATCCTTGCTTGGGGAAAATCTGGCTCTCATTGTTTCCTTGTTTAAGGACAATGACCCAATAGTTTACTGTGTCCTCGTACCCCTACTTGGGGAAAATCCAATCAATCCTCATTGTGGAACACGTTAGGGACATGTTTATTGGTTCTTGTGTTCCATTATTAGTTGTAAATTATTAATTGCTTTCTTGCATCTTGATATATTACAGGGGCATCTTGATTTTATATATCCGGTGTTCTCTGTAATATTTTTATGTTATCGATTGCATGTCGTATTGGGGCATCATACTTTCTTGATGGCCTCTCGTCATGCTCTCTTCCATTTGCATATCGCATCGGGGCATCAATCCTTTTTATTTCCCCTATCTATGCTATCACGCATATTACAGTCTAGTCATCCTGATCTTTTATATCACGATGCATCCTGTTATGTGCTATATTAAAACTAAGATGCTTTTTTTCACGTGAGTATCTTCCTGCATGATCAACATCTTACTTTGCACCCCATCCATTCACCCATACTAATGCATTCTCCAGTTTGCGAATCCTACTTGACGATCTTTCTCAAGTAGCATTCACTATCCAGCAGCTCCTTCTCCCCCACCATGATCACCATGTATTTGATCCATTCATTCTCACTCCTCATTTTTACTCCTCTGCCGCTTATACCCATATTACCCTTCTCACCATTCCTGTCCCCTCTCACCCATTGGTATTCTTTCCTTTCACACTTTTGCTTCCCGCTTGACAATCTTACTTACTAACCCCTTCTATATGGAATCCTCAGTGGAGGTTTACCCTCTCCCTAAGATCTTCCCGCTGTAGAAGCTTCTTCACCACCTGCCCTCTCATCAAACAACCATCACCACCAAACATATCTTCCCACTCCACCTCTTCTACTTCTCATTCTCACATCATTACTCTCACCATGCGGGCATCCCAATTAAGGATTCCCCTCACACTCTCCGCCCTTCACTACATATATTCCTTCATCCATTCATGTTACACTCCTTTGTGTCCTTTCTTTCTTATTATCACCTCATCTTATATCATATACCACTTAGGCATACCTCACTCACTCTTTTCTCATCCTTCCCCAAATCCACCTTATGCCTGGTCATCCTACTTACACGCTCTCGTAGTATGGAAAATTCACTTGAGGGTTCCCCTTCAGTCCATTTTGTCATACCCTATTCCCACCAACTCTAACATCCTTCTTCTTCCTCAGCTTGGTGATCTTACTTAACCATTCCAGCCGCATGGCAATCTTACTTAAGACTTCCACTTAAGGTTGATATGCCCTGTGGCCTTCCCCCATCCCATCATATTTCCCCCATCTTATTTCTCCCACCTCTCATCGCGATCATCTTCTTCACCCTACCATTCCACCCCTATCCCCAATATCATCTTGTCTTTCTCCTTGCATATCATCCCTGTCGGTTGGGTGATCCTATGAAACCTCTCCAGCAGCATGACGATCTTACTTAAGATATTCTCTTAAGCATGACATGTCATCTTACACTCGCCCATCACTCTACAATCTCACCATCCATATTTCCTCTTCATTCCCCATCATCAAATCTTTTTACCACCACTATCACCCTCCTCTGCTTGGCAATCTTACTTAACCACTCACCCGGCATGGCGATCTCACTTAAGAGTCCCTCTTAAGGATGATCTGTCTCCTTGCCTTTCTCCATCACTACCCACCCTTCACCCTTCATTTTTTCTCGGCATTCCCCATTATCACATCCTTTCACCTCCTTTTCGATTCTCGCAAACACCACTTCTCACTTGACCGTTTGTCATCTCCAGTTTTGCTCACATGGCAATCTTACTTAACCACTTCGTCACATGACAATCTTATGTCGTGGTCCTCCCTACACTTCACTTGTCATCATGAACTTCTCCCCGCCTCATTCTTCGTTCACTTTGTTGATCACCTCCACCTTGTATCTCCTACTACCCACTTTTTCCTCCTACCCTTATCCTTTCTCCACCTATCCTCTTACAACATACAACTAATCTCTTCCACCCATAATGACATTCTTTTCCCCCATTTTCCCCTCCTTGATCCATCATCCTTCATACCGTTTCTTCCCATTCTTTTCATGTCTTGGTTCTTCATCCTCACCTCGTTCATCCTCATCACCCCCATCCTCTCTTCACTTTCACTTAGTCCTAACTCCTCCCTCCCATATTTTTCACTCTTTCCCCTTCATCTTCTCACATTCCCCCTACATTTCTACCCACACACATATTCGCCATTCTTGTTAACACTCCTATATCATTCTTTCATCATCATCTTCTCTTCCCGCGCTCATAATTGTCAACGGGTTTTCCCTAAAAATTATCAATCCGCATTCCGCACGACCTCATTCACTCCCTTGGACCTTCTAGAGTTTCCCTTCATTCCTTCCCTCCTCTAAGCCCACCACTCATTGGCAACGGGTTTTCCCTAACGTCCCTTTGTTGGCGTTACCCTTTCCAGTCCTCATTCGCTTTCTCTTTTTCTTCATTTTTTCTTTCACCCTTCCCCACCACTCATTGTCAAGGGGATTTCCCTAACGTCCCCTCATTGGCATTGCCTCTTCTATCCCCCATTCTCTTTTCTCGCCTATTCTTTTCCCTCACTCCCACCCTTTCTTGTCACTTTTACCCATCTCTCCATCTCCTCTTTTCCCTCTTCAATATCTTTATTGTCTTCATCATACATCCTTTTTCTATTTTCTCGTCATCCTAGTATCCTCATTTCATGCATCTCCATATCTTTTCCAATCGATGTCATTCCTCCCCTCTTTCTTCTTTGAACATTCCTTCTATCGTTCCCTTTCCACTTATTACCCCCTTTCTGTATTCCCTTCCTTCTACATCATTTTCTTTGTTATCCTCTTCTCTCTCCCACCCCTCATCTTATTTCCCTTCCCCTATATCATCTTCTTCCCCTTTTTCCATCACGTTTCCTCCTTACATCCCCATCGATAACCTGGTTGTTCAGCGTTGTCTGTCTTTTTTATCATCCCACTCTCCACATGCATCTCCATACTGGTCTATTCCATATTCTTTGCCTTGGTCTTCCTCACAATGACGCGATTCCTTCAATCTTCTCCTTGTATTCGTTCTATCTTCCTTTCCTCTCCCCTAATTTTCATGTTTCTTCTGACCACTTCCCCTTTTCTCTACCACGCCTACCTTTTCGTTCATTCCCGTATATGTTTCTCTTCCTTTCTCTCTCCTCTTTTCACACTTTCCTCGCCCCTCATAGTTTCTTTTTTTTTCTCCATTCTACTTCTTCTTTTGTCCTCTTTCTATTTTCCTCTATTTCACCCCCCTACTCCCACCTCATTTTCTCCTTCATTTTTATCCTTTCTCATTTCTTGTTGTTTCACTTCCACGCATCCATCTTTACTATCTCTGTTGCTTCCTTCATTTTGCGCATCTCTCTCTTTTATCCCCTTCACCCTCTACTCTTTTGTCATTGTTTTGTTTCTGCCTTGTTTGTCCTTCATCATTCCCTTCTTCCCCTATCATCCCTCTCTCTTATTTCTACTTTTTTCATTCCTTTTGTTCCCCTCCCCTATTTCCCTTACTCTTCTCATAATCAACCCCCAATCCTATCCATTCCCTTTTCTCTTTCCCACACACCCTCACACCTAGCATTCAAGGTCAATTGAATCCTTCCTCCATTTGCGTCGTGTGGTCATTCCAGTCTCTTCCACTCCATTATCGTCCTCTTCTCCACCGAATCCATTTCCCTTCTTTTCGAGAGTTCTGTCATATATTCCATTCTCATCAGTCCTCTCAAGGGGGCATCACCACATCTATCCATAATCACATCTTCTCATGACATTTTTTTCTTGGAGGATACTATGACATCCATCACTCACCACTTTCTATTCTCCCCAACAAACATTCACTCTACCTTTTAAAAATTAGATTGAATTCTTCCCCCATACTGTTTACTTTCTTTGAAAGGACACTACTTTCATAAGTACTCTTCCAAAGAGGGGCAAATGTAGACACCCCAATTTCACATCTATCATAAATCAATTAATTCTCCTTTCTCATTTCCCACAAAATACACTTGAATTAATCAAATATAATTTGATTAATTATCCATTTCAAAATCTAAAAATAATCTAATCCTCACCACATGTCATTATTCTCCATGTTTTTCCACTATTGAATTAAAAATTTAAATTCAAATCCTCACCCACCATTCGTGGTCCCCACTCACCTAAAATCCTCCACTTATGAATTAAAAAATAATTCAAATCCTCACCCATTCTTCGTGGTCCCCACTCACCTAATCTTGCCCACATTTTCAAACCACTCACCTAATCTTGCCCACATTTTCAAACCACTCACCTAATCTTGCCCACATTTTCAAACCACCCACCTAATCTTGCCCACATTTTCAAACCATGATTACTTAAATTAATCTAAGTTAATCACTCCCCAGGAGCTATAAATACAACCTTACCCCTCCCCTCTAAAGACACAGATAATAAGCTTGCCATAAAGATAGTCTCCTCTTTGAACTCCTCCATGTATTCGTCGATGAGGAAAAAGGTCATGTGCTCATTATGTCGCTGATGGTGCACATGATGTCACCTAGTCTCTAGAACATAACCATCCCCACCTCCTTCTTCGAATATTTGTAAATAAATTTTTTGCATGAGAATAAGTAATACGAGAAAAAAAAGAAACCTAATCCTATAAACATTTTATTACAAAAATGAAGAAAAATAAACCTGTAAATATTCTTTAGCCAAGCCCTATGAACATGCCATATGCATAACAAGACATGACAACTGAATACAACCCTAAGACACAAATAACGTCGTTAGGGATGTAAATTGTGTGTATTAAATTTATAGAAAAACCTATTAGTAAATTTATACTTTATAGCTTGTATTTTGGAAGTCCGCATCATCTGTAATGAATGCATTGACATGCCAATCCATCCTTTTCCTTTTCCCCCTCACGTAGACTTCAAAAATCCATGCATATATGTCATCCACTTTATTACGGGATGAAATTTCCCATGCAAAAAGAACCCCAACCTCTTCCTCATAAAAAAAAGAAGAAGTGTACAATTGGTACTGAGGAAAATGTGTACACGAAATTATTGTTAGTATGAGAATGACTTAAACAAATATATCCAAATATCAATTATGCATGGAAATGAGATAACAATGTCCTTACCCCATATTTATTAGTTGAGAACGTGGAATCCATTGCAATGATGGAGTTTTGGGAATGATGAACCATCATTTCAAGCATCCACATTGTTTGAAGGCCCATAATGAAAGGTACGTTAGTCTCAAATGACATCTGATAATAAAAATGTTGGACCACGATTTTCATTAGACCAAAACCCATAGGTGTTAGTCTCGCTACAATCACCAAAGTTAGGATCTACGAGAGGTGGTTATTCCATGTCACGAAACTCATGGGGAGCATTGGACACACATGCCAACAATCTCCCCTCAACGTTACCCGAGTGAGTTTCGAACTCGAGACTTGTCACTCTGATACCATTTGTTGGACCATGATTTCCATTAGACCAAAACCCATAGGTGTTAGTCTCCATTATAATCATCATAGTTAGGATCTACGAGAGGCAGTTAGTCCATGTCACGAAACTCACGGGGAGCGTTGGACACACATGCCAACAAAAAAATATATCCCTTTTTGTGACATGCCACAAGTTGATACTAGTGTTGTTGTGTTGGTGCTTTTGGGATTTAATGCTCTTCACCCTCCATGCGTTTAACACGTCTTTCCTAGTTAAGCACTCATCCCTTTTGTTGACAATCCTCGCCAACTCGGATCCATGTAGTGCCTTTCAATAATGGTGTCAATAGATATACCAACAAGAAAAAGAGATTCAATGTATTGCTTACATTCAACTGATAAATTTGGAGCAAAACCACTTCATGGATCCAAGCTTGTGTCCTTTACACCATGGTAAAACTCACCATTCTTATCAACATGATACATATCATTGTATATGATATGTGCCACGTCTGGTGTACCAAACATAACCCTCACATTGAAATGGCATCGGCATCCATGTTTTTCTAAAACCTCCTAATTCTTTCACTAGTAGGTGGTTTGTTCCTATTGTTGTCAAGACCATAAGCATGTCGATAGTTGAAAAAAGGAAATACATACTGATATCAGGTATGGAATGTGAAAAATGTGGCACTAACATATGTGAACACTATTCCTAAGGATGACCAAACGTAAAGTTAATATAAACAAACCTGCAATACATAATGGTAGCTTGTGGTGGTGTGCCTTCCTCCGTAAGAGGGTATGTCCTTTTCTGCTTGCATATGAATGTCATCTCAGAGCTATCGAGAAGGCCTTCCCTTTAATAAAGGCATCGAGTTGTGCTAGAGGGATTGCTGCACAAAGATCCTTGGGACCATTATCTTCCCCAATCGGTGTCCATTCAAGATCGTCTTGAGAAAATGTGGTTTCCCATTTCCCATGTCTTGAACATCTAGGGAAAGAAATTGTTTGTACTTTGTCATTCGTGGCATCCTAAACAAAATAATGTAAACAAATTTGTATAATCAGTAAGCATGGTATTTAACATATCAATATATGAAATGATATACATAATATGTTATTTTTGTAAACATAAGGCACCATAATATGACACAAGTCATAAAAATGATCTAAACACATATTATGTGGTATACGCAAGTTGTCGTTTATGTGGTAAACCATAATATAGCTTATTTATACTTAATAAACAGTGTATGACTCTATGGATTTGGTATTTGAATTAAGTGATTATGAAATGGATAATGAATCACCATTAGGTATCTTGTAAAATGAATATGTAAGTTCCATGTGGTGAGGAAAGGGTTTGGAAAAGTAGAACATTCTATGCATATGGAACTATGTAATGGTTTGAAACTAAGAAGTATGATCATATAATCTTACTAGTTGAGTGCATGATGATTGATGAGATTTATAACCTCTGTGAAGGAATGAAACTAATGTTGTAGTATGTCAAGACTTGAAGGTATGGTTTTAAAATAAGGAGTGAGATTAGAAGGCACACTTCTATTGGGACTCTATGGAACCATGATAGTCAGGGGAAGATTAAATAAAGACATGAGTGTCAATTGAAAGTGACTAAGTGTTGATATTGTACATGCATGTATATCGTGTAGGGTGTGAGACTAAGACAATCTCAAGAAAAAACCTACAAATGAGAGCTAAGACCAACTAGTTTTCAAGTGGAAAAGCATGAAAAATGAAGAGTGAATCAATGGAACCAAGAAAGGATATTGAGAAGTTCTAAGGACATCTTAGAGCAAGGAAAATAATGGAAACTCAGAGATTGTCTGTTACAGTTTGGGCAGTGGTATGAATATTAAGCTAGTTTCTTTTGTTAAATGATCATGAGGTGATGGCTAAGAGAATGAGAAAAGTGAAAGGATTAGGAGAAGTCCAATGAGATGAAAAGATAACTAAGGTGGTGAGAAAAATCCTAAAAAGAGGAGGACTCAGAGTTAAAGAACTACTTGTGCAAGAATGAACAAGAACCTAGAAGGTCAAGATTGGGAAAAATTGACAAGTTGAAGAAATAACAAGTATAAGGACTTGATAGAGTCTTGAACATGTTGTACATAAGGGATTTAAGGTGTAATAGAGGTTGAAGGTAGTGAAAATGAACAAATTCTTTTTAGCCCTTGAAATCCTAAGAAGTTATAGGTAACCTAAGAAGCGGAGTTGGAAAAATAGTAAGAAAGGATATTTGAGGTGAAAGGACCTTATGGGGAGCGTCAACAAGTTTGAATTAGTGGATGTAAGGTGTAATTAAGGTTGGAATAGAGTATCAATGATGAAGACTTAAAATGACTTCTAAACCCTAGGTAAGCCTAAAGGAGCCTTAGGAAATGAGGAAAAAGGTGTTTGGAGGGATGTAGTAAGAGATAGCGCTAGAAAATATGTACAAAGCATAAAAAGGGTAATGGGTATGTGAAAATTATTTTACATTTGCATAAAAGTGGATTGTTTTCTTTGTACATAGTGATTTGACCATAACCAGGGCAATTGGGAGAAATTGGCAAAAACGGTAAAGGGAGTATAAAAGCAAATGGGTGTAGAGTTACTTGATGAAACTTTGTAGGATGATTGTTGGGTTTAATTGGTCCTCAAAGAGTTTACCAATGAGACTAGATTCAGAGAAATGTGTGTTTTATGCTCAAAAATGCAAATTTGAAGGGCTAGAAGGAAGTAAGAAGGCATAGAGTGACTTTGAGAGAATAAAAAATATTGAGACTTATTCAAGCTTGCAAACATTGTTAATATGTGGTATACACAGGCTGTCATGTTTGCATTAGGTTGGTTGATTAAGGATGGTGATGGGATTTGGGTTGGGATTGTTTGATTAAGGATGGTCGATTATGATGATGTTTGATTGATTAAAAATTTAAGGTGATATGATGGTTAAGGGTGTTCACGAGCAAGCAACCAACATGCAATACACACCCTAACTAGTCAAGTGGGATTGTAATCAAGCTATTGCCCGCTTTCAATACCACACATTGAGGGGTGCCACTCTTGGCTCACCACCTATGTACCAATGTGGGGTCGGCTAGCGAGTGATCTTGGGAGTGCAATCTCCTTGCACAATAGCTTGATATGCGGCCAAAAGGTTTCCTAGACTAGGATATACGAGCTCACTAGGGGAGTACCCGATATACATTGTGGTATGGGCACAAGTCTATGTTGCAAGGATGTTGTTTGAGGCTGGGTATTGGGACATGGAAGCCCCTCACTTCACGTCGCTCTTAAAACAAGCAAGCACTTAACCAATAATGACAACTCTTTAAGAATTTATATACCCCGCTAGTAACACATGGTGTGTTTACGTGCATGGAGGTGAATTCCATGGTCACGATAATCCTAGGAATATGACAAGTGTGTGGATGTCACTTCCACGTCACGTTGCCCCTAAAAATAAACAGGGAAAGGCTAGCCACTTTTGATCCTCAAGATCATCCTAAGACGCGAGAGGAAAGCATATTAATGTAATATAAACAAACAATAAAGATGATGTAATATAATAAAACTAAACAATAAAGATTATTGTGATTGGATCTTCAAGAGGAGGCCCTAAAAAAAAAATTAGTAATTTGATTTATAAACTCAAATGTCTTGGACCGATCATCCTACAAAACAAAGGGTTAGTAGTTTTAGACTGTTTTTTATCTTTGATAAGTGTAGGAAGCTACACACAAATTCTTAGTAGTTTGGAGCAAGAATAATATAACTCAATGTGTAGCTAAAATGACAATATTTAGAAAAATTAAAACCATGAATAAAGTATCCTATAAACTGCTAAATTAATGCTTTCATTGCATAGGATACTAGGAGTGAAAAATTGTGGAATACACAGGATGTCATTTTTTTGTGCGTATTTGACAAGCAATGAAATTATGTGGTATACACATGGTATCATGTTTGTGCGTATGAAAAATGACGTAAAAAAGTTATAGGAAATTGGTAGTCCAAACCAGTGGTATACACAAGGTATCACATTCACGCGTATGTGACAAACGTCGCAAACAACATCATAGGATACTATATTTGAAATCTTTGGTATACACAGGGTGTCACGTTTGCGCGTATGTGACAAACATCACAAACATAGTCATAAGATACTAGTATTCGAAATCTCATGGTATACACATGGTTTCACGTCTACGTGTATGTGACAAACATCGCAAACAATGTTATAGGAAACTGGTAGTCCAAATCTATGGTATACTCAAGGTGTCACATTTACAAGTATGTGACAAATGTCGCAAACACCATCATATGATACTGATATTTAAAATATGTGGTATACACAGGAGTTACATTTGTGTGTATGTGACAAATGCCACAAATAGTGTTATAGGATATTGGTATTCAAAATCATGTGGTATACATAGGGTGTCACATATGCATGTATGCAATAAACGTTGTAAACATCATTATAAGATACTTGTATTTGAAATCTGTGGTATACACATGGTCTAACGTTTTGCGTATGCTCTGAAACACAGGTGACTATCGTGGGTTCTTATTTTTTTAGTATATGTGTTTGAAATCAAATGGTGGCATGTGTCAGGTGATAGGCATGTTGGTAGGCACAAGTGCTAGTATTTGGGAGGTCACATGTTCGAATCCCAATTTTTAGGTTTTGGTATACACACATAGTATGTATACCACCAACCTAAAAAATATAAGGTATGAAAAATGTGTAAACCACACGCATGCATGTGGCATGCATGCATCATACGATCCTGTCGCCAGGATAGACAACTCCATATGATAGGAAAGGAAACTGCTAGTCCAAATATGTGGTATACTAAGGTCTCACGTTTGCGCGTATGCGACAAACGACATAATGTAATGTCCCCAAATGGACCTATTTGGCCTCAAATGGATTTTAGGCAAATCTAAACCACACGACCACTTGTCCCTTTGCTACGGGAACTTTTCCCTTTACTACGGGCACTTGTCCCTTTGCTACATGCACTTTTCCCTTTGTTATGGGCACTTTATAATAATTAAAAATAACTTAAGTCACCCTTATATGTTTCCCTTAGCCATCGGGTAGACAAAATAGGCTAAGGCTCTTCGATTGGGAAGGGGATATTACACGTAAACAACGTTATAGGAAACTGGTAGTCCAAATTTGTGGTATACACATGGTGTCATGTTTGTGACAAACGTCGAAAACAACGTTATAGGATATTGGTATTCAAAACTTGTGGTACACATAGGTGTCACGTTTACTATATGTGACAAACAACGTAAACAATGTTATATGAAAATGGTAGTCCAAATTGTGGTATACACAGGGTGTCACATTTGTGCGTATGCAAAAAATGTCACAAAAATGTTATAGGATACTGGTATTGAAATCTATGGTATACATAGGGTGTCACGTTTGTGCGTATGCGAAAAACGTCGTAAACATCATCATAGGATATTGGTATTCGAAATATGTGGTATACACATGGTGTCATGTCTATGCGTATGTGACAAATGTTGCAAACAATGTTATAAGAAACTGGTAGTCCAAATTTGTGGTATACATAGGGTGTCATGTTTTGCACGTATGTGACAAACGTCGCAAACAACGTTATAGTATATTGGTATTCAAAAATTTTGGTATACATAGGGTCTAATGTTTTGCGTATATGATAAACGTCACAAACAATGTTATAGGATATTGTTATTTGAAATATGTGGTATACACAAGGTGTCACGTTTGTGTGTATGCGACAAACAACGTAAACAATATAATAGGAAATTGTTAGTCAAAATATGTGGTATACATAGGGTGTCACGTTTTCGCGTATGCGACAAATGTCGCAAACAACGTTATAGGATACTGGTATTCAAAACCTATGGTATACACAAGGTCTCACGTTTGTGTGTATGTGACAAATGAGGTTGTATTTGGTCCCAGAGGATTTGGTCTCTTCATATAATTCATATATGTTTCACTTTTGTTTAATATATAGTGAAATTGACTAGAGGATTGTTGCAAGGTTGTTTCCAACCACATTCTTGGGCCACATTTTAAAATAAATAAAAGTCTATCTATGAACAATTTTAAAATCAGAAAATCACATAGCCTCAGGCAGTGTGTATATGACAATCTACAATACCATATATAAGTATTGCTATTGATACTATAAGTACATGTTCTCCTCTAAAAACTTCACAAATCTATAGAACATAAAAATAAAAAAATGTCTATGTGTGAACAACTTTAAAATCTGAAAATCACATAGCACCTGAATGTTTTTTTAAGATCTAATGCTTTTCCCCAATTCTGCGCAATGGACCTTCTCACCAATTCTCGTTCTCCGGTCGACCTTCTACGAATACAGTTGCAGAGTTGAGTTTCGTCAATTCTCCCAAAATCCTGTGAATACAATTGCAGAGTTCCCGGTTTTGGTGCTAAAAGTTTTTTTGCTTGTTTAATTGGCTATGGCGGGTTTTCCAAAGCTTTGCATTAAATGTCCCCACCTTCTCACATCCTTTCCTCGTCCCATTTCTCTGCTCGTATCTGCCTTGGGATCGGCCTCGGGAATGGAGTTGTGTGACTACTTGGGAGATTGGTGACTAGGTTGAGCTGACTGGATGCCACGTAGGATGATGTGGGTCCCACAGAGAGCTATGCATGTATGCCATTCGGTATGGCATCTTATGGTCATTATTATGGGGGTCATACAATCCTGTCGCCAGGATAGACGGCTCCCAAATAGAGTGCCAAACTAAATAGTCAAGAATTTCCCCACATGCAAATATTTTTTATTAGACCGTGGAGCACGTGATGGCTTTAATCAAGGATAAAAACTATACCAATGGGAAAACTCCAAGTGTTATTGAAAGTGTGGTAGTTTAATTGGAAATGCATTATACTTTTGTGGAGCGTAAATGTTTGGAGTTGCTTAGTTAAAAATAGATGAGACTTCGTTCAAGTTCAATGAATTTGGTGAAATAGATTTTTTTGCATGGTTTTTTGCGTAATCGTCAAGTAATCTCTATAACGAGTAAAGTCTCTTCAATCAAAACATAGTGTTTTTTTACGAGTGTGATTATGTATTAATATCATTTTTAGGATTAAAAATTTTATTTACAAAAATATATATCAAAAAAATATGAAGAGAATACAAAATTGATGTAGGGATTGTAGGTGCTTAAAGTTGGGTTTTAGACATTTTTTTAATGTTATTTTATATAATTTAGTGTCTTCATTTATTTATTAATTAGAGGTTCAAATTAATGCTTATTGGTATTTTTTTGAGATTCAATAATTCTATTCTTTCTTCTTAACTTCTCTGACATTTTTCATATGATTTTAGTACCTCATGATCCGTGTGTCGAAAACAAGTAGAATATAATTAATTAACGTGCAAAAACCAACACTAGATAAATATAAATGAAAAAATAAGACGAATAAAAAAAGTACATCCCAACTTCCCAATAAGTACCATTATTTCAAATCAATAATTACGTTGAAAAGTGTTTGCTCTATGAGAAAGAGCTCCTCTCACTGACAATATCCAATGATATAAATCCTCCCAATCAACGACCATCTGAACGGTCCTCATTCCTTCTCTCGGGATTTTTTGGAATTTTGGTGTAATTATAGTCTGCCAGATTTTATTCGCAGTTTCACCGGAGTTAAAAAAATAGAAGAAATTTGGTTCTCTACCTGCTCATGTGTACGTGTTTCATTTTGTTTGGGCATGTGTAAGTGTTTTGATGGTTATGGCTTTCGTTCTTCTAACTTCCTTATGAGAAATGTCCTACAGGGTTTAATTCTCTCTATTTCTGTGCACATTTAGTTGGAGTTGAAATGCGGGTAAGGGAAATGCAGGAGAAATTGTTTTGTATGTTCTATGATCCGCCTCTTCCTCACCCAGCGTTCTACAAACCGTCCTCTCCGCCATTGCCTTCATGTGTCTGTTGATAAGTGGAACCCTCAAACTACTTCTTCAACACCTCTCTTCCTCTTCCATTGTTTCGGATCCCCAGTTTCACATCCTCGATGAACCCCCTTCGGTGTTTCCATCATGCATTTCAAGGACGATTGGTAGTAATTAATAGACAAAAGTACAATTAAAAACATGCAATTAAATACTATAAATGCCAGTTTTTTTTTTTTTTTTTTTTTGTTCATTGTAATTTCTCGTACACTTCGGAAAGTATTTATCAAGTCAATCCCTTCCAGAAACCATAGATTCGAGCTGTTAAAAAACTCTTGACTGGGTCTAAAATCTGCACCATACGTATTCTTTCTATTGACTTTGACTGTGGCGGCTGTGTATTTATTAATCTGTATTTAATCTGTATCACCAATGGTTTATTTTAATTTCCTTACCAACCAAGATTTCGAAGCCCGTGACTTGCACAGCGATTTCTGTGCGGGGAAGGAATCATTTGGGCGGCCATGGTTCCGATTTACTTCCTAATGATTATACTAATGTTTAATCATAATGTAAGAGTGTCCATGTCCATATCCACAGTAAACATTGCCGCCATTCTGGATCTAAACACAGCTTCAGGAAGGGCAGCCAAATGGTCATTACACTTGGCTCTCAACCATCTTAATGGCACCATGAATGACACTAGCCTCAACCTCACAATTCAGGAATCTGGGGGCGATGTTGGAAACGGTGAGAATATACAAACGCTTTCGCCCAAACAAAAAAAAAAGTTAAATTCTCAAAATTTTTTTTATTGTTAAATTCTCACAATTTTTATTTGTTTTGGCGAATTTTCAGTTCTGCAAGTGTTCAGGAGCGAGGCTGTGGCGATTCTGGTGCAGGATCCGAAGATTTTAAAGTTCATGGCGCCAATAGCAGAAGCCGTTGATGTGCCAATCTTGTCTCTGGGTGGCACTGCAAGTGGATCCAGATATTCAATTTCCACAGTTCCGAGTAATTATGACGATATGAAGGCCATAGCAGCCATGGTGGCCTACTTTCAGTGGAAGGAAGTCATAGTCCTTTATGAAGACGAGGAATTCTGGTTAAGTGGCGTTAATGCATTGAGTGAGGCGCTGGAGCAGCAAGGAGGAAAGAAAATTTATCAGGCGGCAGCTCTTTCATCTCAGGGAGACCAAGTAAGGAAAACCTTGCAGGAATTAACCAACACGAGTTGTGTGAGGGCATTTATTGTGTACACGAGTGTGGATGTGGCTCTCAACATGTTTTCAATTGCACACAAATTGGAGATGATTACAGAAGGCTATGCTTGGGTTGTGACGGATTCTATTGCTTCCTCTGTGAATTCTTTGAATTCTTCCTCTCTCAATACCATGCAGGGAATTGTGGGAGTAAAAAGGCTTCTAACGCCCCAATCCACAGAATTGCGGGAAAAACTGAAGCTCGACTCGTCAGACGATGGCGTCAACAGAATTGGGATACAGGCATACGGTTCTCTTAAGCTCGTTGCAAATGCAATTTTCTCCTTGATTTCACAAAATAAAACGGTTGCATATAATGGAGAAATTCCTGACGCGGATTTCCCTGCTTCGATGAAGGTTTTGACGGGAGGCAAGTTGCTGATTCAGAAGATTAACAGCTTCAAATCTGATGCAGAAATTCATGATTATGAGATCATTAATGTGGTGGGAGAAAAAAGTTACAGGAAAATTGGGCTTTGGAAAAATGAAAAGGGGCGGCTTCAATCTATACGGAAAGAAACTGATAAACTCGGCGCCATTATCTGGCCGCCTGGCGACACCGCACAGACTCCCAACGGATACAGAAGAATTGTAGTTGGGAAAATAATTGGCAAGAGGGCTTCTAATTTCAGTGAGTTCATCGGCCGACTTTCAGGTTATACGAACGACACATTCGAGGCCGCCGTTAAAGCACTGCCGTACAATCTTCCGTTTGTTTATGAAGCTTTCGACAAAGGCAACTCAACCCTCTCTAATTATGATGCATTCGTGACAGAGTTAATCGACGGAAAGGTAACACACTGCTCTGAAAACTTCGAAAATAAATTTCTTACACAGTTTTTTTTTTTTTTTTTATTTTTTTTTCATTATATTATATATATATATATATATATATATATATTTTGGCATGAGTAAGATGCACAGAAGACTTTTTTGATTTAGTGTTAAGGATTGAGAGGTATCTAATTTTGGAAGTTGTTGTTCAGAGATTCGACGCAGTAGTGGGAGATTCGACGATCTTATGGAATCGGTCCATGTATGTGGGTTTCAGCCAGCCATATAGCCAGACAGGTTTGGTGATGATGGTCCCAATAACAAAAGTGCGAGGGAAAACAAGGATATTTCTCCGTCCATTCACTGCAGGGTTGTGGGCTGTCTCTGGGGCATTCTTCCTCTTCACTGCATTTCTTGTGTGGCTCATGGAACATCATGATAACGAGGAATTCAGTGGGAAGATTTCTCAACAAGTAATTACTTCATTAACGTAAGGATATTATCATAACTTCACTACACCCCTTTTTGAAAAATTTAAATTCATTTTGTTTCAACCTAAATCTCACATATGTTAGCAAGTTACATTGTTAACCAACTCTTCCATTAATTCCTAAACTTTCTATGTACGAAACAGAATACTAATGATATATTTTTTAATTTTATTTTACAAATTGCCACTGTCGGCCTTTGTATTTGCTTATAGTGAGTATTCCTTTCCCCATGCCTTTCTGATATTTGCATGCTTTCTGATGTGCGACAACTAAAATGTTTTAGGGATGTAGTTTAGTTAAATGTGGGATTTTCTGCAATTTTAGAATACGAAATTTATCTTTCAGATTTTATTTTAGGACTTTGTTTTTCCTTGGGAAATATTTATAGATCTGAAGAGCAGAGATGTTTAGTCTTGCTTATTTGTGAGACATTTCACTTTTGACAAAGAACCTTCAAATTGAAATCTTCACATAGAAATAATTTTAAGAATATCAGTTTTTACATCTAAACAATAGAGTTTAGGAACCTTAAGAGACCACATACTTAGATAACATAGTCCAAATCTTAATGGCAACATATATTTTACTGATTTCAAGGTCAATGAGCTTTAAATAGAAGGATTTCTACTTCTTATTGAATTTTTTTATATCTTTCTTTATTTTATCTTTTAATATCTTTTGAAGATGTGTTTCACACTCCTTTTTTATACTAAATTCATGTAATATCTTCTTCAATCATATTAGCTGTTCCTAACCTCTAATAGACATTAATATCACAATTAAATCCAATTCTCTACGAATTTATTTGTAAAGCTAATATTTGAGAAAAATATATTCAGAAATCAGTTGCTATCTCGCAATAAAAGTCTCCAATAAACTCTTAGGTTGCAGTCTCATAAAGAGGGGCCACTTGAATTTTCTTAGAGCGTGCTGCTGCAAAAAATTAGGAACATGTTTTACCAAGGTGGTCTCATGGAATGCATTTTTTTTTCAAAGAGTATGGCTGAGAAAATTTAAGTGAGAAATTGTAAGAATACAGAATGCAACAAGGAACAACAATGCAGAGTTTACAATGCACTTACTAGGGTGTCATATGGAAAAAAAAATGGATAAATGGAAGTGTAAAACAGTTTTTTTAGTGCCCTAGCCCTCTTTTTGAACCGCCACTAAAAATAGGAGTTTAATGCTAGAAAAGCGACTGCTATACATTTCTAAGAACAATTTTTTTTTTTTTGTTCCAGTTTCATATTTTAAAACTTAACACCGCGTGCACAAGATAAATAGGAACCATGGGGATTGTAGCTTCCATTGGGATTTTCATATGCTTGTTACATTGTTTTTTAAAATCTCAAATCTAGGAACATCTAGATAATTAATTAGGGCATTATAAGTCACGGCTAGCTAATAGATGTGTGTAAAAATGTGCAGAGGAAGATGTGAAGAGCGCAATGGGGAAGGGAATTGTAGCTACGTGGCTCTTCATCGCACTAATATTGAACAACAGTTACACCGCTCATCTCACATCTATTTTGACTGTGGAGAAGTTGGTCCCTGCGCTTACAAACATGAACAGCCTCACCACAAGCAAGATCAAAGTAGGGTACATGAACAATTCATTTGCCAGAGATTATCTGATGCACGATCTCAACATACCCAAAGAAAGACTGGTACCTCTGATAGCCCGCAGGATTACGTTGAAAAGCTAATGAGCGGGGAAGTGGGTGCAATTGTGGATGAGAACCCATATGTTCAGATAGTGAAATCTCTCTACCCATGCGCAAAAATTGCAGTTGTAGACAGAGGATTTTTTGACACAGGCGGCTTGGGATTTGTAAGTAGTTTTCTCCATCTCTCTCTTTATGGTATTAACACAAATAAAATGGATGCTGAATTGTGAAGTGTAAATGTGACAGTTTTTTCGCAAAGGGTCGCCATTTCTGGCGGATATATCCGAGGCTGTGCTGAATATATCAGAGCAGCACAATGTGGTGGAGAGCATCCGTAGCAAATGGTTTGGGCAGCGAACGTCGTGTCCGGAATTAGACAGCGGGGTTGAATCCAACACGAGTGCCATCAGTCCCGCTCATCTCTGGACACTGTTCGTTTTCACAGCATCTGTATATGCGATTACTGCGTTGATTCATATTGGTCGAAAGCTACATCAAAGGCGGGATCGCAATTGTTAGAAGGATGAAACTTGTGTGGTGTGTAAGGCATCAAGGCAATGTATAATGGAGATAGCTTAGAAGGAAAAGAGCAGTCGATCAATACTACCAATTTCAATAATTATTGTTTGTAATTTCAACCCTTTTTTTTTTTAGTTAGACACACACACATGTAAGGAGAATTCACTTGCACATCTCATAGGATAGTTTAGAGATAAGGATATGTGTAATGGACTGACATCACAAGGTAGCAATTTCATGCACATTTGTGATTAGGAGATTCTCTCCCTGTTAGGGTGGGTGTGAATAGGGTTTAGGTCATTAATAGTCTTGAATGCCAAGGAATGAAAAGGACATAAAATACGATAGTTTTTTTAATATGTTTTTTTTACATCATTGAGGCATTTGATTGGATGACATTTAATTTGTTTGATAAGATGAAGACATGAATGGAAAGTTGGAAATAAGAAGGTGGGAATCAAATGTGCATGTCCCACACCTATTCCACAATTCATATTGTTCCCACCAAAATAATATTTGCTATTTGTGCTCCACATTATTATCTCTAAGTTGCTTGCATTTTTCACATGAGTGCAATTTATGCCTAAACGGGTCAAAATAAAAAATGGGGAAAATCCAACAAGTTGCAAGTTGGAAACCCAACCACATGAATACAACATGATGAAAACCATAAAATGGGATTTGTTATCTTTTTGTTTTAATTTTTTTGGCATCAAGGTTATCAATTGGATGGATTTTAATTTGTTAGATAACATGAATATATGAATGGAAAATTGGAAATAATAAGTTGGGAATTAAATACCTACATGTCCCCACCTATTCCATGGATTAGATTGTATCCATAATTTCGAGTGGATCACATTTAATTATTTAGATAAGACAACGTGACATGAATAGAAAGTTGGAAATAAAAAGTTGGGAATTAAATACCTGCATGTCCCACACATATTCTGCAACTCAGATTATTCCTAGAAAAACAATATATGTCATTTTTGCTCCACATTATCATCTTTATCTCACTTGCATTAATCACGTTAGTGTAATTTTCCCTTGAAGGGGTCAAGATAAGAAATAGGGAAAATCCAATAGGTTATACATGTTTGACAAGAAAATTAAACCCTAACCACCATAAACAAAACTTTAACATGAATTAATTCGTAAAACCCAATGACCAATGTAACTTTGTAAAGACAACACTAAGATCATTTAAGATTTTTTGTTGTCAATTACGCTTCCCTCATTATGTTATATAGGTTGCGAGGTTTGTGTTAAGTGTTTAGTGTTGAAAGTTTATGTTGAGTGTTTAGGTTTTATGATATAGTGTGTAGGTTTGTGTTTTTATAGTTTACGATGTCATATAAATTGTTACATTGTTATTCAATGTGAGAAATTAGTGTTTAAAAACCTAATGTCATGTTTACATTTACGGTTTGTGGAAAGGATTGAATGTATAGTGTTTAGATTTTTAAATTTTGTATTTATGGTTTATTATTTATGATTTACCATTGTTACGTGTTTAGTGTTGAGCATTCATGTTTAGCTTTTATGAGTTGTGTATTCAATACATTGTTCTAAGCTTGATATGTCTCATGTTTAAAGATGGTTAAAATTTTGTACAAAATTATCTTCTTTCAATACCTTCATCGTCATGGTCGTATCATTTTCATCATCATCGTTATCACCGACATTGTTTTTATCATCATTGTCATTGTCCTCATCATCATTATGTTCATTGTCATGGTCGTCATTGTTTTCTTCGTCATCATCATCCTTGTCATCATTTTCTTCGGCATCATAGTCATTGTTATCACCATCATCACTACCACTGATCATCATTGTCATCGTCATTATCATCATCATCATTAATATTAATCTTATTACTAATATTGATATTATTATTATAAATTATAAACAATTAAAATATATTAGGTGGTGTTAAAGTGTCAAATATTGAATTCAACACGAAAGAGGTAACAAAAATAAGGGGAACTAAAAATGTTAGAGAAAAAATGGGTACATGTAATATCTAATAAAAAGGGTATTTTATGATAAAAAAATATTTGGAGGAGGTATTTATAGTTGAAGGTTGAGAGGTAAGACTAGAAATATGGGCATTATTTAGTATCCTATGAACAAATGTGATGTACAATAAGTTAACTTAGTGAAATCCCCATTTCCCCAAGTGAATTGTATTTTCTTTAAGTTTTTAGATATTTCTTAACTAATTAAGCCAAGAAGAAGCAATCTATTTTACAAAATTGAAAGTACAATAAACTAAGTGAGCTTTTGAAATTCAAGTGTAGGCGGACATACTTATCAAGTTCATTTCAGCATGTGTTCTCTTTTTTTAATAACATCTTTATACTCCACACGTCATCAAAAGAGTACAAAACATTCTTGAAGCACTTCTCTAATCGCCATCAATTTTTAAAGAAAGGAATTATTGTTTATTTTCTAATGTTAAAGTTGATAAACAATTCTCTATTTATAAAAAATATGTGGTTATCGTGAATGTCTTGTTGTGGATTCAAGTTCAATCCAATAAAGTGGTGATTGAGGTGCAACATCTGCAAATGCTCCTTTGTCACTGGGAAACGCCCCTTGTAATGTTTCTTAAGAACCGCCATCCCCTCTCATCGCTCCCCGCCACATGGTAGTACTAGTGGGCACCCTAGAGGTGGTGGCCGCCGGAGTTGCTCTCAACGCCGCTCCTTCAGCCGGGCCCGTTGGTCCCCTCACAACTAGCCTCCTAATTAGAGGAGCTTCTCATCTCTTCTTGCCACCCAACCAACTCGACTAGGGCTCGCTGGCTGCCCGTGAGCCGCACACTCTGGATGGATGGAGCCTCCCTCCTCCCAAAAATTTTCCCAGGTTGTATCTTGCCATCTCACCCTCTCGAGCCCCTGCTGGAGATATTGAAGATAAGCCAACCCAACTCTGGTTGGCATGATCAAGACCCACCGTTATAGGCCATCAATTCACAAGTGGTAGCTTAGTTTATCTGCTTTTATGCTTTCTGATACTTTGTAATCATATGTGTTCTTAGGCTTTGTTGTTGCCTAGTTTAATTCATGGTTTTGGGACATGCTTCCATACCACCCGATTTTTTATGAATTATCTTGTATCATTTTACTTGTTAATATAATATAAGATCTTATTCATTAAAATGTAAATCTTTATCACTTCTATCCACATTTATATTACTATATATTCTAATAGTTATTATCAAATCACAAAATAAAATTAAATAAACATAATCCTTTGTATGTCACTTGTGATCTTGAGTTTTAATGGAATTAAATAATTTTAGTATTTGTGGCAAAAATTTATTGTAATCACATTATCCTTGGCTTGTTTTAATTCAAATCATAGGAATTAACTAGCAATAGCAGTATCGACGTGTTAAAGTTTTAAAATATTAGTTATTTCAAATTTTATTATAAATTTTTATTAAATATTTATTATTTATTATTATATTTAATGAAAATTATAAATATAATCTAAAACGTTGATAATAATTTTATTTTTATTATTACTACACTATTACTATTATTTTAATTTTTTTAAAAAATATTGTTAATATTAGTATTATATTTATATTATAATATTGTTATTATCCTGCCGAAGGCTGTATATATGCGCTTTCGTTTTCTCATCCTGGGATATGGAAAAATATAGTTTCTTTTCTTACTCTTATTTTCTGGTTTTTTAAGAATGTCGAATTTTAAATATTCCCTGTTCATCTCCCCTCAAATCCCTTCTAATGATTTTTTTGGAAACGAGAAGCTACAAAATTTAGATTTTATTTCACGACTACCGGAAATATATAATTGTAACTATTTACATTGTGTAGTAGTCCATTTTTCTTTTGTTTTCGCTTTGATAAAAACTATCTCTACTGGATTCGTTCACCTCTTTTCAATTTCTCACTGATTAGATGCTGGATTGCGTTAGGTTCTATTTTTTTTTGCTAAATATTTGACTTGGTCAGTGCTATCTTTAACTTCGCGTGGGACACCTTATGAGCGGGGTTATTGCACTGGTTTGCAGTTTGAACCGTTTGGACTCCTGACCACTGATTCCAGGTTTGGATCATGAGATTTTGAGACGCAGAGTTTCTAAAAATTTATTTTTTGAAGAAAAATTATGCATTTGGAAAACTCAAAACGAAAAGAACTTGGCGATTAGGATTTATTTTTAAAATTTTAATATGTTGTTTAATTCCATGTCCCTTTGTCGTTTTCAAAATCTGGTAATTTTTTTGGAGTACTAAAATCCCGTTTCTCATCCCTGAAATATTGGCAACAATGGTATAATTACATGTTTAAAAATTATAATAATCATTAATAATTTAGCTCAAATATCCTCCAAATTCTTGATTTTTTCTACTAAGGTGAGACTGCACATAGAAATTCTTCATTTAGATGCCCTGCTGTAAAGTGTGAAATTCCTGCAGCTCTTCCCAGCCTAACATTTCCAATTGCATTGTTTGGACTCCCCTGTTCCGGCCTACCTACTTAATGGGGTGGCTGTCTATTCCGCATATGTTTCCAACAACTTATTCTGCCAACTTCTGCAGAGACCAGCATTTCGATGTTGAATCAGGCGCAGGGAAACTGTTTCAATTGTTGAGGCAGTTCTCTATTTCTTTGACGGAAGACTTTGCATATTGGCATCTTATTTTCTTCTTACATTCCAGATTCAAATATTTGTTCATAGAATGCTACAGGTATCTTCACCGTAATTCCCTGGTAGGAGCTATTTACACATTTCAAAACAGTAACTGGGCTTATACCAACCAATAGTTGATGGATAAACTCGTTCATATTAACAGGTCTCTAATTCCCGCGAACATGTGACTAATTTTCAATTGTTGGGGTGTTCATGACCATTCCCAACTCCCTCCTTTCATGTGGTAAAATGGGAATTGTACAACAGGGTATAGACATCCATCAAATTGTAATTGAAATTAGATGTTTATTTGTATAGACGTGTATAAATTGTAGAAGTATACTCAAAGTAATTCAATTGTTCCATATTTCATACCTTTCGACATAACTTGTACAACTCATGTGTAATTGCTAGTTATTATTATATTCTTGGCATTTTCATTACCTGTAAAAGAAGTAACCAGCAAGCCAGTAAAAGAACGTTTGAATGAGCTGTGAGATATGCATTTAAAACCATATGTGAATCGGACAATTTGGAAGACGGTTATAAGTGGCAAAAATACAGAAAAAATTGGTAAAGAACAACCCAATCCAAAGTGCCTTTCCTCCATGCATAACTTGTTACAGTTGAATTTTAAAAAGGTCCGTCATGTCCTCACTACGTCCATTTAGTCAACTGCGGACTTGTTATAAATATTATAATGTGAAAAAAGAATGGAACAGGATGCACATGATAATGGAATTGTGATCACAATGTACGAGGCAATACACAATCACAAGAGCCCCTCGGTTGTGTATTACATTGAAAACATCATATATGTTGGGCTTTATCTTTGGAGCATTATCCTCAAATAATTTGATGGAAAAAATATGATTTGTGGGGATCTATTTATCATCATCAATGTATATTTTTCCAATCTAATTGATATTGAACTACTTTGTTCATGGAAGCCAGGATCTCCAACAAAAGATATGTAAATCGGTTTTCTTTGTAAAGTACTAGCAAATGCTCTTTTGACTTGGATCTTAGGTGCATTGAGAATCATATAAAAATTAGTTAACAAATTAATCTTAAAAATAAATCGCATGTGATTATTTACAAATCCTAAATAGATATCCTGTGCAATTAAAATAAATTCACTGACCTTTTAACTCATAATGGAAAGGTACGATTATTATTTATAATTAAGACCTCTCATAATGACAAATGCTTTTTAGAATTGTTGTGTATTATGTGAATGAATAGGAAATTAACAATTTTACAAGAATTTCAGGATGAAAGCTCCACTTCTTGTGTTTTAGTGTTTTGATAAACATGTTTCTAGCTAAGACATGACTGTTTTGCATTTTTGAAGGGTAATATTGAAAAATTACTATCACTCAATTTTTCTTTGAGTGATGTAAGTGGCCATCAAACATAACCCCTAATAGTTTAACTTCATGGCACAATCACACATGATGCTTCCATTAAAAATCAAGTTCCATGTAGTTCGTTATGTTGTGACATATTTTAATTGAAACCTATTGGTGCTTGTCTTGATCTCACACCATTTTGCCTTGATTTTCCTATGATCTGCGTGTTGTGAAACATTTTTCTCTCGATGTGGATGTTCTGAAGCTTTTACCTCCATTTGAATGCCTCGAATTGCTTACAGAATTCATTGTCATGCCCTTTTTGAAGAAATCTTGAGTTTGCCCTGTTTTTGCCCTAATTTCTTCAAAATCCAGATTGTGCCATTCTTCCTATTTTTCCCCGACCATGGAAGCTCGAGAATGATCAATTTATATTTGTATGCCTTTGAAAATCCAAATCCATGGTCGAAAGATGCTTGGAACCATGATTCACTTGGTTTTGTTTCAAAAAATTTCATCCTTAGCGAAATCGTTCGGACATAAATGGTGAATTTATGTGTTTTTGACAGTCTAGCGGGCGTCTTTTTCCTGTCAAAATTATTCCTCAGCATTCGGCGGTCACGTGGCTTATTTTGGTTGGTCAGGGGATGGCGGGAAATTTTTTAACTTCTCACTTTTTTCTTTTTTGGCAAAAGGGAAAATTTGGTCCCGTAGCTCCGCTCAATTCTGATTGGTTCTTTTGGTACTTACGTGGCTTCTTCTAATTAGATGGGGTGTGGCGGGTTTGTTTTTTGAACTTTTCTTTTTGGCTACTTTGGCAAAAAGTTTGAACCCGCCTCGCGGCCCCGCCAAGATTTGATTAAAGAAAAATTTAAGCGGTAGGGAAAAAGTCTTACTTTGACCCCGTAGAAGGACACGTGGAAAAGTTAAAAGTAGAGATGCGGGCCTTTGGAAGTAGGTTGGAATATTTTTCCCTTTTGGAAAAATGGAGTAAAGATTCTAAAATGGAAGCGTGCCCTCGCCAAATCATTTTGAAGCCTTATAAGGTTCTTGAAGTTGCGCCATAACGACATGTGGAGGTCTCTGCCGGGTCTTCTTTCCTTAAACTTTTCAACAACTTCCTAAAGGGCCCGAGACACATGGTGAGCCCGCTCATTTAGGGTCTCTACTTTTGGGGACCATCTCAAGATGCGCCATTGAGACGCGTGGCGGTTTGAAAAGTCAAGAGGCGGGGAGGTGGGCCATCGGGGAAACTTGGATTTTTTGCCCTTGTTATTCAAAAGACTGAAATCATCAAAATGACCTGCGGGCCTGACAGAGAATAGTCAAAAAAATTCTCCAGTCAATGGCGGAGGTGCAGACTCTTGGGGAAATTTGGAAAATTTTCCTTTTGGGAGAAAGGAGTTAAAAGTGTAAAAGGAAGCGTGGTTCCGTTGGGACCCACATCAGAAACTAGAAGCGGAAGGGTGGAGCTGCGGGGAAAACTTGGAAAAAATTCCCTTTTCCAAAAAAGAGGTGAAATAGCATAATTTAGCCGTGGTTCCTTTGGGACCCACATTGGGACACGTGTCAGGCCCATTTTTCAAAGGTGGAGGGGCGGAGCAAATTGAGAAATTTTGCATTTTTTCCAAAAGGTGTAAAAGGTAAAAAGGAACCCTGGGCCCATCTTGACTTGGATCTCCCACGTGGATGGTCCAAATTCAAAAGAGAGATCAATGGAAGTTGTGCATCTGTATCTGATTTTTTCGCCATTTCTGCTCCAAAGCTCCTAGGGATGCAAATTTTTACGGTTTTAATCATTTCTTGGAGTCTCCTGCACGTAAAATGAAGAGGAACATTAATTTGGTATCCTGGTTGGGTGGGAAAATATGAAGACGTCTTTTCCATCAAGACGTGATCTGACCATTGGCTTTGATCTGATTTTCAGTTTTTCTTTCCTTGGCACGCAAAGAACCAGATTTGACATATTGGAGGAGGAAGTAGTTGGCATGTGAGATGAAGAACGACTTACAGGTGAAGAATTAAATGTTGGAAATATTTGGAAAGATTTTCCCTCTGCACACCTAACAACTTTTTCACAAATCTGATTATGGGAGTCTCAACACGCAATGGTGCTTTGAGTGTCCCTGGTTTTGGGGAAAATTTTGTTGTAAATGAAGTATTATAAATTACATGAATTTTTGTGCAAATGGTTGGAGTGTTAGAGGTCGGACTGATTTTTCTAAGAGAAAAGCTTGATAGAACCCATCCTTCTGAGAAATCATCTGAAGAAACTTGTTTATCTCCTTTGTGTTAAATTTGATCATGTCAAGGTGGTTGCAAGTGTACAGCCATTGACAAGCTCTGAGATTATTCTAGAAATTTCCCTGCTATTGATAAATTTAATCAAACTTGAGTTAATCTACATTATTTTTGGGCAAAATTTGTGTTTGCTTCATTCTAAATGTCTGCAAGTAGTTTTCTTGTTCCCATTGCAATCTTACATTGAAATCTTTGTGAATCACACAAGATCTTATCCTTGTGATAGTTTGGTGGCATTTGCAATTTCATTTATCAGAAGAGCTTTCATTTGATAGTGAAATAAACAAATTTAAAATCACTGTGACTCCTAGCATGACTATAATATTGTTTGTTAGCCTTCGAGGGTATCTTAGGCATGTGATGAAACAGAGGTTGATAATGTTTAGTTAAGTTTTCCAATTTGAGCCTTCATTTTGGATCCTTGAAGTTTGTGTGAAAAGTGTTGATCTGGGCCTCCATTGAAGCACATATTCTAGTTAAAGGAACATCCTAGCTATGCCAAAGCATTATGTTCAAGCTCTCCATTATTGTAAAATTTCTCTAGAATATGGTGAATCAAGTTCATTTTGCCTCACCTCCCACTAAAAATTCATTTAAAAACAACCAATCATACCTATACTACCCTGTTTGTCATGTGTGTATACAAATGCATAATTTTTACTACCAAAACACATACGAAACAATTAGGTTTTCATTGTCTTTAGTGGCTTGAACCTTGCTTAGAAAATATCTCCATTATCTAGAGTGACAACTCGTGAGAGTTAGGTTTTGTTGCATTGATCATATTTTCTTCAAGGTCTTCTTAATAATTTCTGGATCTCTTACAATAGCAGAGTATGAGAGTAGATTTTGGATCTACTCCTAGTATGTTGATTACATGCAAGATGAGCAAGTGCGGATCCACAGGTTCATCCGGGGCCTGAATCTAGACATTGGAGGTGTAATACGGATCCATTGTCCATAGACATTAGCTGAGGCCATTGAGAAGGCCTATATAGCAGAGGAGACTCGGGGAAAGACCCAACAGGCTAGAGACCGAGTCCGGAGCCACATATAGCAGATGCAGGACAACAAATCGAGGGGGTCAGTACCTCTTCCTTGTGATGGATAGGGTTCAACACAGTCATCTTTTAGACACAGTAAAGCAACACCAACAACAGTCCCACCCAACTTAAAGACCTCTATAGAGGTTTGATGCACAGAGAGGTCGGAGTATGGGGCCTCCTCCTAGGGGTCCCATTAGGACATAGGGTGCCCAGAGAGCTCACTTAGCAGAGCTCGCGGTAGAGAGACCTCAATAGACCGCAGTCGAATCATCATGATCCACACCACAAACTCTCCAGAGTATTGGCCGGGACTGCTTACTCGGGGAGAGGATTAGGTGGTTGTTTTGGGTGTGGTGTTACTGGACATTTTTGGAGAGATGCCCACAGAACCCTAATAACAAGGGTAAGGAAAAAATCTCAGAGCCTATTGTTGGTGATATGGGGCGCAATCATAAGATGTACGCAATGGTCGAGAACCACTAGGTAGAGCATCAGAGTATAGTTATTGAGACTACAGTTAACATTGGTGGTATTCCTACCTCCATTTTGTTTGATTCTGGTTCTTCTGATTTTTTATTGCACCATCTTTAGTAGAGTGATGCGAGGTTGGTGGCTATTAGGTAGGGTCATAGTTGGGATGTTGAGATGGCTTTTGAGGCAAGATCTCTGTAAACTCCTTAGTTAAGGAGTGTGTGGTGGATTTGGGACCTTTTTCCACTACGATGGATCTTCGTATCCTTATGTTGGGCTCCTATGGAGTCATCTTGGGCATGGGTAGTTATCGCACACATGGACCGAGTGGATTGTTACCAAAAGATCATATCATATCTGTACAAATGATCTAGGAGTTGAGGCAGTGATAGTGGGGGTCAGGAGACCCATTTCTATTCGCACCATCTCGCTATGCACCTTAAGCAAGGTGTGTGGTGAGATTGTCAGGATTTTCAAATGTTTATTGTCATGATTAGTGTAACAAATAGAGGATGGGTCTAGTGGGCCATGCTAGATGACCATCCCATTTTGAGAGAGTTTACAAATGTCTTTCTAAGGGGACTTACCGAGGTTACCACCCCCACGTGAGATTAATTTTCATATAGATCTAGTTTCGGGAGTGGAGCCTATCTCACAAGCACCTTATCAGATGATTACCCTGAGCTCTATGAGCTCAAGTTACAGCTTGAGGGACTTCTGGAGAAGGGCCTAATTCATCCTAGCGTATCCCCTTGGGGTGCACTCAGTGATCTTTGTAAAGAAGAAGGATGGATCCTTGCGGTTGTGTATTGATTACCACTAGTTGAACAAAGTAACGATCAAGAATCATTATCCCCTTCCGCGCATTGATGATTTGTTTGATCAGATGAAGGGAGCCACAAATTTCTCTAAGATATACCTTAAGTTAGGATACCATCAGCTAAGGATTTCAGAGATGGACATTCATAAGACCACCTTCCATATGAGATATGGCCACTATGAGTTCACAGTGGTACCTTTTGGGTTGACGAATGCCCTCGCCAGTGTTTATGAGTTTGATGAATGGGGTGTTTAGAACTTTCTTAGATCGCTTCGTGCTCATCTTCCTGATGACATTTTGATTTACTCACATATGTGAGGAGCATGAGGGACACCTTCTCCAGGTTCTTCAGTGTCTTTGGGAGCAGTAGCTGTACGGGAACTTGGAGAAGTGTGCTTTCTTTCAAACAGAGGTGTAATATTTGGGTCATATCATTTTGGGGAAGGTATCGCAGTCGATCCTTCCAAGATTAGAGCTATTATGGATTGGCCAGCATCCACTACTATGACAAGAGGTGTGCAACTTCATGGGATTAGCAGGTTATTACAAGAGATTTGTTCAGGACTTCTCTCAGATCATGCGCACCCCATCACTTCCCTTCAACGGAAAGGGAAGAAGTTTGGTTGGTCGGACAGGTGCGAGAAGGCCTTTAGGACACTGAAGGAATGTCTCACTACAACACCTATTCTTGCAGTGCTGGATCCACAGGGTGAGTTTTTCATATGCACGGATACTTCTTTGGCAGGACTTGGAGGTGTGTTGATGTAGGAGGGAAAGTAGTGTCTTTAAAGTCTCACAAACTCAAGGATTATGAGCTTGATTATCAACTCACGATCTTGAGCTTGCGGTAGTTGTGCATGCTTTGGTTCGATGGAGGTACTTTTTTACTTGGTCGGAGATTCACACTCAGGACATATCACTTGAGTCTTCACCACCTCTTCACGCAGCCCAATCTCAATGCTCTCGTCGGCGAATTGGATGGAGTTTCTTTGTGAGTATGATATGGAGATAGAGCATGTGAAGGGGAAGGAGAATGTGGTGGAAGATGCTCTCAAGCAAATGGGAGACATGTGATTATGGCCACTTCAGTGGGCACAAATTTGCAGAGTAGGACTCTTCAACAACTTCTTCTTGACAACTTCTACATTGTAGTTTGAGTATAGATCGAGTCCCAGAGACCCCTTGAAGGGAAGTTTGATGGTTTCTCACTAGAGGCAGATGGCCTTCAAGCAGGAGAGGTCGATTTATGTTCCAGAGATCGAAGGCTTGAGGTAGGACATATTGATAGAGGAACACATTGTGCACCCTATTCAACCCATCCGGGTGTGAAGAAGATGCACGCTACTTTGAGACAGTTGTATCACTGGAGAGGACTTCCCAGAGACGTGGCTCAGATTGTGTCATGTTGTTTAGAGTGCCAGAAAGTGAAGGTCGAGTATCAACATCCAGTTGGCCTTCTCTTTCCTCATGCTATACTGGGGTGGAAATGGGACACCATTTCCATGGACTTCATTGTTGGGCTACCGATGTCGAGATATCACCACGATGCCATCATGGTCACGGTTGATAAATTGACAAAAGTGGCTCACTTTTCTCTAGTAAAGACCACTTATACAACTAGTGTAGTGGCACGGTATATCTTGATGAGATTGTCAGGTTGCATAGGATTTTCGTGGAAGATCATTAGTGACCGCGATCCTTTGTACACTTCCCATTTTTGGACTACCATGCAGTATGCCCTCGGGATGAGAATCAACTTCAGCACAACATATCACCCCGAGATAGATGGACAGACTGAGCGGGTGAATCAGATTTTAGAGGATATGCTCAGGATGTATGTGATGGATCAATAGTCTAGATGGGAGGAGTACCTGTACTTGGTGGAGTTTTCCTACAATAATAGTTTTTAGAGTTCTATAGGCATGGCTCCTTTTCAGGCTTTGTATGCTAGAGAGTGCAGGACACCTCTTAGTTGGGACATGTTAGAGGACATGGTTTCTCTTGGACCAACTTTGTTGCAGGACATGGAGCAATAGGTGGTTTTGTTCAGACATAGAGACTTTAGGAGGCATAGGATAGGTAGAAGAAGTACGTAGATCAACATAGGACCGACTGTAGTTTTGATGTGGGCATAAAGGTGTTCCTTTGTGTCAGGCCACATAAGAGCCCTATCCGTTATGGAAAAGGTTCTAAGTTAGCTTTTAGATTCGTTGGTCCTTTTGAGATCTTGGAACATATCGTCCCTTTGGCCTACCATCTAATGTTGCCACCTAGCTTGTCTCACGTACATGATGTGTTCCATGTTTCAGTTCTTAGGAGATATGTTGCATATCCTTCTCATGTGCTAGATTGGACATCATTGCAGGTGTAAGATCAGGGGTAGGTAATGGTGAATCCCATTTGCATTATAGATCGCAGGACCTTGGGCCTTTGAGGTAGAGATAGATTGACCAAGTTTGGATGTAGTGGGATAGATATGATGAGACTGCGGCTACATGGGAGGATGCTACTTTACTATGAGTTTAGTTTCCACATTTTTTCCAGTGACTTCTAGGAGGAAGTCGAGTCTAAGGGGAGGGGATGTAGTGCCCACTTCCCTTTGACACCCTTTGATACTGATCATGATACTATTGATTATATTATGGACATGATTATGGACTTTATTATAGTGTGATGTTAGATGTTAGATCATGGATTATTGTTGACCTTGATTTAGTTATGATGCATGATGATTATTAGAGACATTTTGGATATTGATGTTGATATACTGATTGACATGGTTATATTATGGATGTTTTTCAGACATGTGATATTCAGATATTGTGAGTAGACCTAGAAATGGAAAATTATTTGATGATGATATAGTTGTTGAGTAAAATTGCAAATGATCTTGTTGGTTGGTTGGATGTTGTTGTGATTCATATATCTAGATGATTTTGGAATTTTATTTATATTATTATGGATGTTTTGATATGGCCATGAGGCCGATGTAGATCATTTTTTCCTTTATCGCTAGAGCTATCATGATTCTATTAGAGTGCAACTACTTTGTGGTTCCTCGTTTCTTATTCGATTCTTGCAAACTCTTTTCATGGTATTAGAGCTGAGATCGGGTAAACATGCACTCAATTTTTTTGTTGCGATTACTCTTACTTGGTTTCATTATTTTACTCTGCATGCAAGTCTTTTGATCACTATTTTCTGGAAATTATCTTGCTAATCTCTCTAACAAGCTTTCTCGAGAAAGTTTTTGTGTTTTTTTCTTGTGCATGTGCAAGTTTTCATAATACCTTGAGAAATCAGGGGTTTTACTACTTTTTTTTAAGTTGGATGTAACTAAATCCAAAATAGAGATTCATTTCATTTTTTTTAAATTATTAAAATGGAAGTGAAATTTTTTTAAGATCTCTGGTTTTTGCAGGTTATTTTTCTATGCATGATAGTCTGTGGTTGCAGGATTTTTGTGTTCTTCTGTCGTGGTTGCTTGTGGACTGTAAACTCTATTCAACTTTCAGCTTTCGTGGACTCAAACTCTTTTCCTTGGCACCACAACAACATCTTCCACATTTTTTAGTTTGAAGGGGTTGTTGGCTGTCCCTCGACCGTTTTCATGGTTGTGGATGTATAACATTTAGCTTTGTTCCAACTCCCTCAGCCGCACCCACACACCTGCAAACAACTCTTTTTACTTGGCGTGGCCTGCACTTCTCTATGTTTTACCTCTCCTTGGCGCGGCTTGTACTCATCTTAGCATTCTTTCCTTTACTTGGCGTGGCCTAGTAATCTCTCCCGTGTGGCTGCATTTTCTCGGTGTTTATTTACTTGGTGTAGGCCTGGTAATTTCTCCGCGTGGCCTACTTTTTTCTCTGCGTTTTTTTCTTGGCGCGACTTGTAACTCTTAAAGTCGCCCCTTTGGTAAGATTTGGTAAGTTTAAATTACTTTCCTTTTTAAACTTCCTCAAAAAAACACCTCTGCTTTTAAAAAAATGACTCGTGTTTTTTCATGCTAAGTTTTTTTTGTTTGATAAAACAAATCTAACTTCTTTTGGCAAGTTTTTAAAGTTTCTAACTTTAGAGTGTTTGTATTTACTTCAAATTTCTATATCCACGAATTAGTCATTTATTTAAAAGATCTGATTTATATATATATCAAGTTCTAAAATAGATATTTAAAAGATCTTATTTAAAATTCTAATTCATTTTTTTATCATTTTAGATCTTAATTAGGATCTATTTTTTTCGATCTTAATTATTTTCTTGTAATTAATTAGATTTAATTTAATTAAATCTATTTTTTTATTAATTACACATTATTGCTCTCTTTACGTAAAAATCAACATCTATAACCTCTCTATCATTTTTTTTTCTTAACTCCAATAGCTCTAAAACTAGTAAAATTAGGCGTTTCCAAACGATAAGATTTAGGGGTTATTGTCGTGTTTTTAATCTTAATCATGCGCTCAAGTGTGTAGTGACACTTCATGCACCTCTTTGTCTTCTAATCTTTTGCATTTTGAAGACTATTTGAACTCCTTGAGTTCCTAAACCTTGTATTTGACCCTTATTATTGCTTGCGACTAATGAGCGCTCTCGCCACGTCTGCATAGCAAGGGGGTTTCCTTTTACGACGTGAGACATTTTTTCTCACCACCAGGGTTGGATTTCGCCTCCTCTCTATTTTTTTCTTATGCTTGTTTATGGTGTCTTTTTTTTGTTGTGCTCCACAAAACATTGTTGTGGTCTCCTCTCTTGTGCGTTTTTACGCTAATTGCAAGAAGAGTTACCAAGCGTTTCAAACCGCACGCACGGACCCGATTGTAATCAACGCACTAAATATAAAGTGCCGAAAGTAGGGTGGGTTGTTATTGTCCTGGGTGGTTGTGGTTCTTTTCTACATTTTTTTTTCTCTCTCTCTCACTATGGATGCACTTTCAATTCCTTTGCTTACGCCATTCAACTTTTCGAATGGAGATCGAAAATAATAATGAAACTAAGGGGTAAAGGGTTATTCCGCATCACCATGGGAACTGAGACTGAACCAGATGACGAACCTGAAAAATCTAAGTGGTTAAACCGTAGTGATGAAGCTTTAGGTCTTCTTTGCATGTCCGTTTCTCCTTACTTGATCTTCCACATTGAGGCGTCTAAAACACCTAAATCTGCGTGGAAAATGTTGGATGTGATGTTTGGACAACTAGATGACATGAGAGCACATGAGTTGGAAAATGAACTACTAGGGTTAAATCCTAGTGACTTTGAAAACCTACAAGCTTTCTTCTCAAAATTTGTCCACATTAGATTATTGTTAAAAGGATGTCAAGTAGAAAAGAAATATTCTCAACTGATCTTGTCAATTCTCTCTAAGCTAGGTCCCAAATATTCTGTCTTCATGTCAACTTTCTATGCTACAAAAGATGCTTTGGGCGATACTTGGACTATGCCCTCCTTTGACTGTTTTTTGTCCCAACTCATTCGAGAACATGACAAACTCATTCAAATGGGGTCTCTCAAGTCCAAGTCACATGCCCTTGTAGCAAGTATCTTGGAAAGGGAAAGAAGACTGAAAAGAAGAAAGAAACTAAGGATCAACCTAAGAAAGAAACCAAGATCAAACCTAAAAATGACACAAACACTTCGAATTCTGAGCCTAAGGCACATAAAAGCAAGTATTTGTGTTCCTATTGCAAGAAGTCTGGTCATGACGAGCAACACTGTTTTAAGAAATAGATTGATCACTTATCTCATTTACTTGAGAAGAATAAAATAAGTGTTCTGAATCCATAAAACAAAGTGCTCCGAAGGCCAAGTCTTCTACTGCAAAAGGTGCTAAAAATGATAAGAAGAAAGGAAAGGCCCTTGTAGCCAAAGTTGCTCCTTCATCGACATGGATTATAGATTCCGGTGCCTCGCACCACATGGGTTCTTTGCATGTTGAGTTTTCCAACATCGAACCTTGTGGAATGTCCCAAATCATGATGGGTAATGACATGACAGTGTCGGTTTCGATAGTGGATCGGTAGAGATGGATGGGGAACATTTAACCAAGTGTTGAGTGTTCCTGATCTCTCTACCAATCTCCTATCGGTTTACCAAATTACTCACCTTGGTGAAGGAATGTGAGTGGAATTTGGTCCTAACTCGATGATTATTCATGAGCTTAACAATGACACTATAGTGGTGAGGGAAAGGTAGATCACTGTTCAAGGTTGTACACCTTCTCCCACTTTACTTCTGATTCTATGCCCACTACCTTTCTCACTCATGCAAATGAGTTTAGTAAGCTATGGCATGCACATTTTGGACATCTAAATTATCACTACCTTGAACAATTGAGTCAAAACGAAATGGTCAATGGGTTACCTCGCGTTAAGTTTTCTAAGGGTCTTTGTGAGGGTTGTACCCTGAAAGAATCTTGAAAATAAATTTGACAAAGGAAAAGCCCGGAGAGCCACTCGTCCCTTGGATCTTGTTCACGGTGATGTTTCGGTCCATTTCCTTCTCCTTCATTTACTAGATCTCTTTATGTGCTAGCCTTCATTGATGACTATTTGTGATATACTTGGGTACATTTTCTTAAGCTTAAGTCTCGAAGTCTTTGAACATTTTCAGGACTTTAAGGATCTTCTTTGAGAAACAAGGTAGAATGGTCTATCAAGGTTCTTCAAACCGAAAATGGAGGTGAATATGTAAACAATAGGTTCATGGATTTACGTACTTTTGAAGGGATCTCTCAAAGCATACAATTGCTTATAGCCCTTTGTAAAATGGATTCGTAGAAAGAAAGAACTGTACTTTGAAGGAGATGGCCACTTGTATGATTCACTCGAAGTCTCTTCCTCCGTAGTATTGGGCCAAAGCAGTGAATTGTGCAAATTACATTCAGAACCATGTTCCACACAAGGCAGTAAGAGGGATGACACCCTTTAAAGCCTGGTTTGGATGCAAGCCTGATGTTGAGCACTTTCAAGTCTTCAGATCCAAGGCTATGGCTCGGATTCCCAAGAAGAAACGCAAGGCTTTGGAACCACAATCCAAACCTTGTATCTTTGTAGGGTATCCTGATGGTGTGAAGGGATATCGATTGATGAATCCTACTTCTCATGAGCTGTATATTGAGAGAAGTGTTAAGTTCAATGAGTCTTCTTTGACTTCTACTTCTCCACCTATTAAGGTTCTTTAGCTCAGCGATTGATTTTGACTCATCGATGATGATGATCTGTTGAGTGTGCTCCTCTTCCGGATCCTCCCGACCATCGGACCTTTGAGTCTTCGATCGACGATAGTAGTGATGATGAGGACTATGTCCCTTCTCACTCAAGTGAATAATCTTCCGACTCTGAGCTCTGATCCTCCTAGTCCCCTTTGGGCCAGGAAAACCTTGCAAAGTGCTGGAGATTTAGTTGGAGATACTTCGGATATGAGACATACGTGCTCAAATTTCATTGGACCCCACTCTTTCTTCACCTCTACTTCTGATCCACAGTCTTTCCGGGAGGCTTCTAGTATTCTTGAGTGGGATTCTACCATGGATGAGGAGTATTCCTCTCTCATGAAGAACGATACTTAGGATCTCACCACTCTTTTGAAAGGAAGAAAAATTGTTCTGTGTAAGTGGGTGTTCTGAACAAAGTATGGAGTAGATGGAGACGTCAAAAATTTTAAAGTGTGATTAGTAGCTAAGGGTTTCTCCCAGATAGCTGGGGTTGATTATACAAAACCTTTGCTCGGTTGTGAAGATGACTTCTATTCGACTAACCCTATCCATTGCCTGCAGCGAATAGATGGAAAGTCCATCAAATGGACGTTAAGAGTGCCTTCCTTCATGGTGACCTAGAGGAAGAGATCTATATGGAACAACCTCTGCAGGTTATGTCCAAGATTCCTCCCTCATTTGTAAGTTAAAGAAGTCTCTTTATGGCCTTAAACAAGCCCCTTGGGCTTGGTATGCCAAGATGGACTCCTTTTTACTTACATCAGGGTTTACTAGGTGTCACTTTGATTCAAATGTTTATATTCTATGGCAAGATGACTCCATACTCATTCTTGTTCTATATGTTGATGACTTGTTGATCACAAGAAACTCTTCCTCTATTATTGATTATGTGAAGATCACCTTAGCCAATAAGTTCTCCATGACTGACTTAGGTCTGCTTCATTTCTTCCTTGGGATCCAGATTTCACAATCTGACTCGGGAATCTTGATTTCGCAACCTAAGTATGCTCTTGATTTTCTAGCTTGGTTTCAAATGTCGATTGCAAGTCTTCTCCTACTCCTTTTCTTTCCGGGGTGAAGTTGGTTTCAGATTGCTCTACTCCCTTGGTTGATGGTACTCTTTATCGACAGTTGGTGGGAAGCTTGATTTACTTGACTCACACTCGATTTGGATTTATCATATCTTTGTTGGGATCGTGTCAGATTCATGCAGAGCCACATGAGCTGCATTGGAAAGAAACTAAATGGATCCTTCATTATGTTCATGGTAGTTATGCTGATGGCATTCACTATCATGGAGGGTTTGATATTGACTTGATTGGATTCACAGATTTTGATTGGGCCGGTGACTTAGATCATCAAAAATCTACTTCTGGCTATAGTTTATCTCTTGGTTTAGGTCCTATTAGTTGGTCTAGCAAGAAGTAGAATGCAATTGAGATATCATCTACAGAGGTAGAATACGAGAGGAGCGATTAACGCTTCCACGAAGCTATTTGGCTATAGGGTATTACGATAGAGTTTGGCATCCACTTTTGGTGGCTTACCATTATCTACTGTGATAACATGAGCACTATCTCTATTTGCATAAATCCTATTCAAAATCAGTGGACGAAGCACATTGAGATCCATATGCACTTCATACGAGAGCTTATTCATGATGGTATCATCGACATTTAGTACATTCAGACAGTTGATCAGATTACAAATTTATTCACCAAGCCCTTCACTGAGATGAAGTTTCTTCACTTATGGTCTCTTCTTGGGGTGAGGTCTTCTGCAGCTTCCCATCTTCTTTGGGCTATGTAGTCCTTATTTTCTTCTTCTTCTTCTAGGAAGATTGTGTTTATATATGGGCACCTTATCAGGCCTTTAGTTGCCAAGCCCCATTGACACATCTTTCTTAGTTGTTTAGGAGTGTCTTCCTCTTCCGTCTGACTCATCACAGCCGCTACCCCAGCTTTGATGAAGGGGGGGTGTTAGTGTGAGTTATCCTATGTGTCCTCCTCTCATGTTGGAGGGTCATCTCACATGGGTTAGGTTTAGGGTTAGGTTTAGGGTTTCATGTGTGTCATGCACTAGGGTTACTCAACACCCTATATGTACCCATTTTCTATTCATTTATGAGCATGCCAAGACACTCCGTTGTCTTTCCTCTATGCAAGCTTTGTTTCTGTTGAGCAAGTTCTTCCATTACTGATCATTTTTTCCTTTCCATCGCTGGAGCTATCATGATTCTGTTGGAGTGCAACTACTTCGTGGTGTCTCATTTCCGATTCGATTCTCACAAATTCTTTTCAATGACCAAGGGGTTATGTATATTTTTTATTTGGTTCTTTTGTTTATGTTTTCATGTGTTTTATGTGCTGCACTTACCCCCTTTTATTATTTAATTAATGTGGTGTTAATATTGTGAGTAATCATGTTGTTAAGTTAATTAATTAAAAGATATCATGAGAATGTAATTAATATTGTTGTTGGTTATGATTTAAAGTGTTGTAAGAATGTGTAAGTAATATGTAAGTGATGTGTAAGTTAAATTTTGAGTGTGAAACACTCCACCTTCTTGGAAATTCAAAATTATCCTTGGAGGCTGATTTTGGAGGATTGTATTTATTTACTCGTTATGGGGTGCCATAAGAGGTTAGGGAGGCATAAGGAAATTTGAGGAATAAGGAGTACTTGGGGGAGGCATAAGGGCATGTCAGGGCTTTGATATACTATATTTTGGTAGTTTCAAATTAGGTGGTGATACCTATTTCCCCTTTGGGAGGAATAAGTAGCATCCCCCATAGTTTTCTTGCTCCTTTGGCTTGCATTATGAAGCTTGAATTTTGTTTGCTATGTTTTAATGTGGTTGCAAACTACATTCTATTTTGGACTGTGTTTTAAATGTGAAATTTGCATGTGTTTTTGTGGAAGCCTGTTGTTGCCATGAGTTGAAACACATCTTTCATTGCATTGTGGTTGGGGCTCGGGGGACAATGAGGAAGGATGAATTCTCCTTGTCATTAGATGTCTTGGTTGGGTGGAGAGCATTGCCTTTCCCCTTCTCTTGTTGTGATAAGAATTAGAAGAATGATAAAACTACATGTTGTTGTCTGGAGCAAAGGAGAAAGAAATAAAAAGAAAATAGTTTGACAGTCCCTTGTTGAAAAGAAATCTTTTTGTAACCTTTCCCACTTGAAGTGGATGAACTTGTATATGTTTTGTAATGAAAATATGTTGTATTGAATATGAAAGTTGTAAGTTTGAAATGTAAAGGA
>CM031236.1:698602554-698702554 GCA_018340775.1 Taxus wallichiana var. yunnanensis | reverse complement strand
TAGAGTGAGTGTTTTGCCATTTAGTGAGATAGATAAGTAGTTTAATGCAAAGATCTGGCTGAATTTTGGTTCCGTAGAGTTACAATTTTGATGCGATTGTCTTCTGGAGATGTTTTTATTGGAATATCGCAATCAAACGGATTTTGCTTGCGATCGTTTGGAGCTTAACCCTAGTCAGTGTAAGTGCTTGTTGTTTTTTGGGATGCGATTTGTGTTAGCGTTTTACCTGTTTTCGCCAAAATTGAAGTTTTTCTTTTGTTTTCCTTTGTGTGAATTTCTACCATTTGAAATCGGAAACGAATTCTTCTAGAAATGGCACAGTTGGATAGAGCTCTTTCTCGCCTTTAAAGGTAAAGTTTTCCTCCTAACTCCATGTATTTTTGAAGTTATGGCTCAAGTGAGTTTTTGTGGGAAATGTTCCCTTTCAAGGCCCGGGCACCTAATGAGATGCCACCACGTGTCATGGAAGTGGCGGGGTCGGAGGAAGACTTGTAATTTTTACCAAGTGTTTGGTGAAATTTTAAATGGAAATATTTTCCCCATCGCCCGCCGATTTGAATCGAGGTAATGCCACGTGTCAGGGGTGGATCAATTTGAAAATTTGGGCTAAGTGTTACGCATGGAAAATGTTGAAGAAGGGCCCGTGCCCGGTGCCAAAAACTCGCCACGTGTCACCGGAGCCCTTTGCACTTGGGGAGGCGAGGAGGAATTTTGGAATTTTTCCCAAATGTATTGCAAAAGGTAAAAATGTTTTGCATGCGGAGGGCCCGCAACAATTATATCTCGCCACGTGTCTGGAGTGGTGGAGCAAGGGGAGAATTTGGGAAATTTTCCCAAGGGAAAAATAAAGGAAAATTTAGAGAGGAAAGCCCGCCCCCTTATTGTGAGCCAATAGAATCTCGCCACGTGTCAGATGGCACCAAAAATCAAGGAAAGCCAATGAGGAAATTTTGGAAGGTCAAACCCACATCCAATGGGGTTTTGACACGTGTCCAGGTTGAAAATTATCAAAGAGACCCATGGAAAATTTCGGGAAGGACAGGCCCCATGTCGCACATCTAATCAACGCTCGCCACGTGTCCTCACCTCTCATCGCCCCCGGGGGAATTTTGGGAAAATTTTCCAAAGGTGAAAACAAAGGAAAATAGAGTAGGATGGGCCCGACCAATAAAAACATGCCACGTGGCACCTGGAAGGGAGCGTGGGGAAATTTGGAAAATTTTCCAAATGACCAAAAAGGTAAAAATTCAAATTTTTGCCCGCCGCCCGATTTGGCCCTGTTTTGACCTAAAACTTCAAATCGCCATATCTTTCGATCCAGAGCTCGGTTTTTCACGTTCTTTATATCAATGGAAAGCTGGTGAAATTATCTACAAGATTCAGGGTCAATTTTGCATTTTGATGGAGTTGGAGAGAGAAAATCAAAAAATGTCTCTGGCACGTGGTGATGAGCAGAAATGACGTTTCAACCACCGTTTTTAATGAAGAATGGCTCGCATTCTCTCCCAGCATGGTTAAAAATGTTAGGGAATGGGTCTGTAAGGATGCCCATGTTGTTTTGAATGCATTTTGGTCAATGATTGAACCTCTCCCATGTTTTCCCATGTTTCTCTCTCCTGGGCTCGTCCCTTGCACTGTAAAAGCCAGATTTGGCTCATTTTCAAAGGGTTGAACATTTTTGTGTATTGCAGGTCCCCTTTCTCACCTTGGAAGTGATTTTGGTGGAATATCAAACCTTTTCTAAGAACTGCAACTCATTTTTGCCTCTCAGGTGTTGTAATGCAAGTGATTTTGATGTTAAAATAACAATACAGGCCCTGTGATTAATTTTCCATCCTCTGCTGGTGTTGTTTGACTAATTTCTGATTCTTCATTATAGTTATCAGTTTGTGCATGATGTTTTGTTGCATTTTATGAATTGTGTCAATCTGCAGAAGTAAAAAATGCTTACCACTCCTTTGGTGTATCACCTATTAGCATTAGTTTTAGTTTATCTGCATTCTCTATCTCTGTCTCCTTTGGAATTTAGGGTAGGATTAGGAATATAGACCTCTGCAACTTGTAAGTGATAAATCTGACCAGAGGAATTGAGGAACCAGCCTCTAAACTGGAGATTCCTTTCTCATTTTGCAAGTCCCACACTTGGGGAAAGGATTCAATGTTGTGCAATCACACTGGATGCTAGTATGATCAAACTAGAAATCTGATCAACATCCAGGGGGTGCTGCTGATTTGCAACAACAGTTTTGGCATGCACCGGTGGGACCTAGAAGTCTTCATCTTCATTGCAAAAAAATTGATGTGCATTTTTGCAAGTTTCTTGCTTTAAAAGAGCTATAAATTACACATCTGGTGACTCCAAGGAAGAAGAATCAGCTGGTTTTAGTGCAGACCTGAAAACTCATGAGAAGAATCACTACAAGGTCAAGAGCTGGAGAAGAAGAGGTGTTGTTTGAATATCTGCAATTATCTCCAAGAATAAGGCAAAGTGGGAGGAGAATCCAAAGGTCTCCATCTCCACCAAACAGAACTCTCTCAACTCCTCCACCTGGTAGGCCTTTCATTCAATCAACAAGGGTTCTAAGGCCAATCAGAATGGCACAAAACAACCCCTATGTCAATTTCACTGGCAGCAGCCCACTTGCTCTCAATGCACAAAATCCAATCCCAGTTGCAGCATTGAAGAACATTCCATACTTCACTGGAGAAAATCAGACCTCTCCTGGTGATCATGTCAAGGATATTGCTAACATTTGTGCAATCCATGAGATCAATGAGATGCAAGTTGCTGTCAAATTATTGGCATCTTCATTCAAAGGGAAAGCTTTACAATGGTTCAGGAGCCTTGCCTCAAGTTCTATTCAAAATTGGAATCAGCTATGTATAGCCCTCCATGAGTAGTTTGGGGAAAAGGGAGACAACTTGTCCCTTTTGGAGCAGCTGACAACTATCAAAAGAGCTCCCAATGAGCAGCTGACTGATTTTAATTTCAGATTTCAAAGGACTTGGGAGAGAATTCTAGTGGTAGTCAAGCCAACAACAGAAGGTGCTTTTCTTTATTACCTTAAAGCTTTAAATTCTGATATTTCTATGTTAATTCAATCCATGGGAGGCACAACTATCCCCATTGCTTATAGCATTGCCATTAGAGCTGAAAATTGTTTGATTCAAGCTAGCAAGCTAGCTCCTAGGCCTCCAATGCCATTATTTCCAAGTTTAGAGAACCAAAGTACTAGCCAAGTGCCTAATTTAGCTTCTATTCCCACTCCTAGAAATCAGAATTCAAGTGAAGCTTCCACTTCATCTTCTAGTGCCTCAAATGAACTTCAAGAAGTCATGAAGCAATTGCAAAATCTAGGTAATGAGCTGGTTACACTCAAAAGGCAAGCAAGCTCAAGGTTTTAGACCTTCTTTCCAGCCCCAAGCTCAGCCTAACAGGCAGCCATATCAACCCCAAAGACCACCCAATCCAGCTGCAAATCTAAATCAAGCAAGGCCTCCTGCCAATAGACCATTTCAGCCCTATAATCCCAATGCTACATCTGCATCTAAAGCATTAGTGCCAGTACAAAACAATATGGCTCAAGAGTATGATTGGTGTTTCCCATGCAATGAACCTCATAACCAATCCATGTGCTTCAACGGTGCCTTGAATCAAGCATTAATGGTGACAACAACTGGTGTGGAGGGTGAAGGTAGTCAAAGAAATGACCAACAACAAGAAACATTCCAGCAGCAATCAGCTCCAAATGATACCACACTTGTAAACTGGCAGGCAGAAGATTTTTGTGGCATGAACCAGATAGTTTCCCAAAGTGTTGCAGCCAACACAAGGTCAAAGAGGAGAAATTTGGGTGAAGAACAGCCATTGGCTCCAAGTAATTCACAACCTCTTGTCATTCCACAAACTATTGGCAAGCAAAATGCAATCCCAAGCACACAAGGATTGCCTAAAACAGTTCCTAGGCCAACTCAAATGCCAGTTGCTGCTGCCCATGCACAAGGAATGAATGTGCAGGCCAAGGGACAACAAAAGGATACTTCATCTCCATTCAATATCATTGATCAGATGAAGAAGACAAATGTAAACATATCAATGTGGGAATCACTATCTATCCCAGGCCAAAGAGATTTGCTACAAGCTGCCATGAAGGACTGGTCAACTTCAAATCAGCAAGTCCAAATGCAAGAGAAGGTGCTCACAAATGCTGCCCAGCCTGAGGGGAATCATGGAGGACAGCAAGGTAAGATGTTGAAGCCCCCTCCATTCTATGTTTCATTGATCATTGGGAACCAATTAGTACACAATTGCATGATTGATTCCGGGGCAAGTAGTTCAGTAATGCCCAAGCAAATAGCTGATCAGTTGGGAATTCAGTATGAAACCATATCCAAAGGGGTGGTACAATTGGATGGGACAGTAGTAACAATAGTTGGAGTGATTAAAAACTTGAGTCTTACTTTGCATGCCTGTCCCAACGTGGTTGTTTTGCAAGATGTCTCAGTAATAGACCTTCCACCACTCTTTGCCCTATGTTTGTCAAGGGATTTCATAGCTAAGATTGGAGGTTACTTATCTGTTGATTGGTCACACATGTTGTTCAGAACAAGATATGGAACCAAAGCCACAATCAGGTCTGAACCTATTGCAAACTTTCACATTGAGCCTTACACCCCAAGTCAGATAAATGCCAATTGTTCAACATTTGACCAAGAAGATCACCCAAGCACTGATGAAGCTGACACCAAGGTCGGAAGTATCCCAGATCTAACTCTTGATGAATGGGAAAACAAGGTGCATGCTTTTGATCCTTATCAAGAAATAGAAGAATCTGAGTTAGGAGTCTATTGCATGCATGAAGAAAATCAGCCTATCCCTAGCATCACCAAGCCAGACCACAAGGATGACAATGAGGTATGGCAAGTTTTTTTTGATGGATCAAGGAGTAGACAAGGTGCAGGAGGGGGAGCCATGCTAGTTTCACCTCAAGGAGTTAAGTATTATTCAGCTTTTAGATTTCAGTTTGCATGCTCTAATAACACTGCTGAATATGAAGCCTTGGTGCAAGGATTGCATTGGGCAATCAAGAGAGGAATAAAGAACTTGCAAGTCTTTGGTGATAGTGAGTTGATTGTCAACCAAGTCAAGGGGCAGCATGCTATCAAGAATGATCTACTCAAGTGCTACAAGAACAGGGTGTGGGACCTCATTGAAGATTTTGAGGGTTTTGGCATCAAATCCATTCCTAGGAAAGAGAACCAAGCTGCTGATAGGCTTGCAGCAGTTGGGGCAGCCTTTGACGTTGTTGAAAGCATTCAAAAGGACAAGGTACAGCCAAACATCCATGTGATTGTGAGGCCTTCAGTGCTGGACAACAATGTAAGTTGGCAAGTGTTTGAAAATGATCAGCAAATCATCCATTTCTTGCAAGAAGAAGAGGTGAGTTCTCAGCCAAAAATCAGGAAAAGTTGGAGCAGCAGTATGGTGACCAAGTGGTGCAGCTGAGAACCAATAAACTACCAAAGGGGCTTATTACTTTGGAGTCCATTTTCAATCCTAATGATCAGTTTAGGAAGGAGAAAGCAAACATCCAAGTGAAGAGAGAAGATTCAGTGTCCATCTCGGTGGAAGAAGGCAAATCACTCCAAGTTGGCAAGATGACAACTGAGCAAGAAAGGTATGAGTTCATACAACTTTGTCAAGAATTCCCTGATGTGTTTGCTTGGAGCTATGAAGATTTGAAAGGTTTCAATCCCGAGTTAGCTCAACACACCATTGAATTGGATCCAAATACTAAGCCCATTAGGCAAAAACAAAGGCCAGTCAACCCCCACATGGAGCCTCTCATGAGAAAGAATTGAATAAGTTGATAGAATCAAGAATCATATTCCCTATCAAGCATTCTAGTTGGGTTGCCAACTTGGTTCCAGTCAGAAAGAAGAGTGGGGAAATCAGATTGTGTGTTGACTTCAGAGATTTGAATAGAGCATCTCTCAAGGATCATTACCCACTACCTTCCATGGAGCAGATTTTGCAAGTTGTTGCTGGCTCTGAAAGGTTTTCACTACTTGATGGCTATTCAGGGTACAATCAGATTATGGTGAAGGAAGAGGATCAGTTCAAGACAGCCTTTACAACCAAATGGGGAACTTATGCATACAGGAAAATGCCATTTGGGCTGTCCAACGCTGGAGCTACCTTCCAAAGAGCAATGGACATGGCGTTCAAAGGTTTGATTAACAACATAGTGCTGATATATCTTGATGATATCACTGTTTTTTCAAAAATACAACAGACCACCTCTCTCATTTGAGACAAGTGTTCCAAAGGTGCAGAAGATTTGGAGTCTCCTTGAATCCTAAAAAATGTATTTTCTTAGCTCATGAAGGAAAGCTCCTTGGTCACATTGTCTCCAAAGAAGGATTAGCAATTGATCCAGAAAGAGTTGAAGCCATAAGAGCACTACCATTGCCAAGCCACAAGAAGGCCCTTCAAAGTTTCTTGGGGAGAATAAATTTTGTTCGGAGGTTTGTCCCAAATTTTGCAGCCCTAGTCAAGCCTATCACCAAGATGTTAAAGAAAAGCATGGCTTTCAAATGGACAACAGAAGGCAAGGAGAGTTTTGAAGCAATCAAAGAAGCCATCTCTCAAGCCCCAACTCTCATCAACCTGGATTTCTCCAAGGATTTCATCCTCTATGCATTTGGGGGTGATGATACTATCTCTGCAATTTTGGTACAGCAGAACAAGGACAATGATGAGCAGCCAATTGCTTTCTTCAGCCAAAGCCTGGAGGACTATGAGGTGAGATATTCTTTCATTGAGAAGCATGTTCTTGTAGTAATCAGGAGCTTGAAGAAATTCAAGCATCTAGTTTCAAACAATAAGGTTCAATTGTTGGTTTCTCATGGGAGTTAAAGACTTCCTCCTCAACAAAGACTTGAATGAAAAGAGAGCAGGTTGGATTACTCGTGTCATGGAGTATGACATAGAGATCAAGGTCACCAAGTTGGTCAGAGGAAAAGGATTGTGTGAGCAGCTGATTTTGAGCAAACAAGAGGAAGCATGCAAGGAAAAGGAGGTTGTTTTGGCATTGCAAGACAGCCATGAGCAAGGAAGCACTCAAGAAGAAAATAATGGTGTCCCCACTCCTTGCTGGACCCAAGGTATAATGCACTTCCTAAGCACAAGTCTATGCCCTCAGAGATGAACAAGACCCAAAGAAGACACTTCAGATTGTAGGCTGTCCCATATGCCCTTGTTGATGGTGTTTTGTTCAAAAGAGATGTGAATGGAGTACTGCTGAGATGCATTGGTACAAATCAGATTCATAGGGTGTTGGAAGAGTTCCATGGTGGACCAGCTGGTGGTCATTTTGCACCAAGAGTGACAGCTCTAAAGATCATGAGGGCTGGTTATTATTGGCCCAAGATTTTCAATGATTGTTATGCATGGATCAAGAGGTGCAAGAATTGTGCATTCTTCACAGGTAAAGAGAGGCTAGCTGCCCTTCCATTGCATCCAATTTCAGTTGACCAGCCATTCATGCAATGGGGTTTAGACTTCATTGGAGTCATTAATCCCAATTCAAGCCAAGGGCACAAGTGGATTTTAACAGCCACAGATTACTTCACTAAGTGGACTGAAGTAGTAGCACTCAAGGAAGCAAATGAAGCTAGTATCCTAGACTTCTATGAGGGAATAGTAACCAGGTTTGGCATACCAGCTACAATAATATCAGATAATGCATTGGCATTCATTGGATCCAAGGTGACTGAATGGGCTGTCAAGAATGGGATCTACCTAAGTACTTCATCAAACTATTACCCCAGGGTAATGGCCAGGCTGAGTCTACAAACAAGAACTTGTTGAGAATCATTAGAGGACTCTTGATGAAAATCAGAGGTCTTGGCATACTAAATTGAAATCAGCTTTATGGGCTGATAGGATAACTCCCAAGAGATCTACAGGTAACTCTCCATTAAGCTTGTTTATGGGAGAGAGGCAATTTTTCCCATGTCACTTGAGTTGCCAACATTGGAACTCATGAAACAATTGGAGTTGTTGGAGTTTGAGCCCATGGAAGTTAGATATGTAGAATTGATGGAGCTCCAAGAAATCAGAAATCAAGCATCCCAAGCAATGGAGAAGGATAGGCTTTGATAAAGAAGACCTTTGATAGAAAGGCCAAGAATAGATCCTTCCAAGTTGGAGATCTAGTGTTAAAATGGGATGCAGATAGAGCAAAACCGGGAAGGCATTCAAAATTTGATGCCATTTGGAGTGGCCCATACATGGTCACAAAGTGTAAGGACAACAATGCCTTCAATTGTCTTCATTGGATGGTGAAGAACTGCAGATTCCAGTCAATGGGATCCATCTAAAGCATTGCTACTAAAGGGAAATTCTCCACCTTGTAAATATTAGCTTAGGTTTTCATTCCTCCAAGTGCTTGTGCACATTGTTTTTTGTAGGTTAGTTTTGCTTTCCCTAAGTGCTTTGGCACAGGCTTGTTATTCCTGGGAATGTGTTTGCAGGCCTTGCTCCATCAGGTGATATTCCATCTTCCTCCTTGCAACGTTCTAGTTAGTTGGGGTATCAAATAGAAAATCAGGTGACTCCATGCCCAATGGATTGCTTTAAGCAACTGGTAACTTCATCTAGCAGGCAGATGACCCCTCTGAGTCACCAAAATTGTTATCCAAAATGTGCCCCTGCTCATTTTGTGGCTAACTCCTCTTCATTCTTCCCTCTCTTGTGCCTCAGTCATAATTTTTTTTTTTAGGCACTCAAAACCTTCTGGAAATGGCACCATTGGATAGAGCTTTTCTCAGCTTTCCAGAAAGGTAAAGTTTTCCTCCTAACTCCATGTATTTTTGAAGTTATGGTGTGGTGGTTTTTTTTGGGAAATTTTCCCTTTCAAGGCCCACACCAATGAGATGCCGCCACCATGTGTCATGGAAGTGGCGGGGTCGGAGGAAGACTTGTAATTTTTACCAAGTGTTTGGCAAAAAATTTCAAATGGAAATATTTTCCCCATCGGCCCACCGATGAATCGGAGTAATGCCACATGTCCAAGGGAGCAATTTGAAAATTTGGGCTAAGTGTTGCGCATGGAAAATGTTGAAGGAAGGGCCCGCGCCAGTAAAAACTCGCCACGTGTCCTAAAGCCCCAGGTCGGCGGGCGGGTTGGAGGAATTTTGGAATTTTTCCCAGTGTATTGGCGCAAAAAAAAATGTTTGCAGAGGGCCCGCGGCGAGGCCACCTGTTGATTATATTTCACCATGTGTTCGAAGTGGTGGAGCAAGGGGAGAATTTGGGAAATTTTCCCAAGGAAAAAATAAAGGAAAATTCAGAGAGGAAGGCCCCCCCCCTTATGCGAGCCAATAGAATCTCGCCACATGTCCAGAGGGCGCCAAAATCAAGGAAATGCCCGCAAGGAAATTTTGAAAGGTCAAACCCACATCGAATGGGGTTTTGACATGTGTCCAGGTCGAAAATTATCAGAGAGACCCACGGAAAATTCGGGAAGGCAGCCGCATCCAATCAGCGCTCGCCACGTGTCCTCACCTCATCGGCCCGGTGGGGAATTTTGGGAAAATTTTCCAAAGGTGAAAATAAAGGAAAATGGAGCAAGATGGCCCATGACCAATAAAAGCATACACATGGCACCTAGAAGAAAGGTGGAGCGTGGGGAAATTTTGGAAATTTTCCAAATGACCAAAAAGGTAAAAATTCAAATTTTTGCCCGCCGATTTGGCCCCTGTTTTGAACCTAAAACTTCAAATCGCCATATCTTTCGATCTAGAGCTCGGTTTTTCACGTTCTTTATATCAATGGAAATCTGGTGAAATTATCTACAAGATTCCAAGGTCAATTTTTCATTTTGATGGAGTTTGGAGAGATAAAATCAAAAAAGTCTCTGGCACGTGGTGATGAGTAGAAATGACGTTTCAACCATCGTTTTTAATGAAGAATGGCTCGCATTCTCTCCCAGCATGGTTAAAAATGTTAGGGAATGGGTTTGTAAGGATTCCCATGTTGTTTTGAATGATTTTGGTCAATGGTTGAATCCCTTCCATGTTTTCCCGTGTTTCTCTCTCCTGGGCTCGTCCCTTGCACTGTAAAAGCCAGTTTTGGCTCATTTTCAAAGGGTTGAACATTTTTTGTGTATTGCAGGTCCCCTTTCTCACCTTGGAAGTGATTTTGGTGGAATATCAGACCTTTTCTAAGAACTACAACTCATTTTTTCCTCTCGGGTTTGGGTGTTGTAATGCAATGGAACACATTTTAAGATACTTTTGATTTGATGTTAAAATGTAACAAACCCATTTTAAGATACTAGAACATATACAACGTTCCTGTTATGAATTATATAATTCAAACACACGTTCAAGTTTTAATAATTGTTCTCTGCCTAACTAATGCGTTTGGATCACACAATTTCCTTTTAAAACCAATGTTCTCTGTTCACATACTTGTAATATGGAACGTTCAATGCCATTCAATCATATAATAGTTACCCATTTTAAATGACTCGAAGAACTACCGATCTCCCATTTTATGGCTCGAGTTTGTTGATCTCTTATTTCATGACTCGGTGACTTACCGATCCTTCATGTTAATCCGTGCATTGTATAATGAATATACAGGTTCTCTTACCATTTCCGGTTATCGAAGTGATCCATTTAAGAAGCCTATATGAATATCTCATTCGATATTAAATCGACATCCCTGCATCTTAAACTAGGTGATTAGGACAACGCAACCAGCACTTGCGATACTTTGGCCAAAGATTTTCACATGCTTTGCATGATCATATTCTGGATGTGATACACACCGGTGGAATACGTCCTTCACCTCACTTCGTCATTATCTAGAATGGTCTTTCCTGGCCTTTACCATTCCTTCCATTTCAGTCAAGCTCTAGCCCCAACTAGCAATATGAAGCGAGTATAAGAAGTTACTCATGGTAACTAAAGATACGTAGACATACAGTGTCATCCCCTAACGACTCCATGTGTCTAGTTACCTTTAGTCCTCCGGAGTCACTCCGTATACGTGATCACATTCCTATCCCCAGCCAAGAACTTAGTATCCAACTTATGTAAACTTGATGATTTAATTCGGGAGGGCATTGTAATATGTCAGCTATAACATTGTGTCGTCATGAAGGCCCCGCCTTCATGAAGACACCATATTGTAGCTGGCGTATGTCAATGTCCTATGGAATCCTCCCATCGAGAGTACACATCCAGCTCAAGTGTGATTTGGTTATGATCTTAATATTTAAGATCAACTTTCAGCAGCCATGCTGATCCTTTATCCTCGTTCTTGTTACAGTTGTATGTAGCTAAGAGAGACTTAATCCATCTTCTAGCTTACTACGCATCTCCTCCTTCATACCGAAGGGTTGCATTTTCTCTACTTGGTTCCTTTCTTAATCTTTGGACTAATCAGCCCATTATCGATAAACTTAATAAGTTTAACCTATTAAACTTAACCAAGTTTTCCACAACTGTAAACAAATTCAGAATTCCATCTTATTAGACGTCATTTAAACGAGGTCTAATTTTAAATGAATTTATTCATTTATCCTCCTTAACCTTACATAGTTAAGGTCTGTTAACAATAGATATGTTTTCCCATATCCTTATTTTCTGAATTTTAAACATTCGAGGCTATTAACGGAGTCTGAATATAAGGTTCGGCTGCTCCTAAGTTATTTGATATTCCTTAGCTTTCAAGCTAATCCCGAATACCTTTCAATTAAGAGATCATGTTTACCTAAATCCTTTTTGATGTCAATTTAAAATTCATCTTAACCCAAGTATGAACTAATTGCACATTTCAATGTAAAAGTTGCATTTAGGTAAAGAATAGATGTTATTCCCTTTTAAATCCATCCATTAACATTTGAATAATTCCAAATCAAGGAATAATGTTATATTCTCAAACTTATTCAACAATATCAAACTGATACAGTCATTAAAAATATCACACTCGTACTTGTATTCATCCATCGGCTTTACAATCTATACATTTTCTAGTCCAAATGACTGGACTTTGTTTATATTAAACAACATTACAACTCATAAAGATAGAAGAATGTAACTTCTTCCTTTTCATTTCCTCGTGGAGGAGTAATAGTTATCAATACAATCCATCTTCAGTTAATCAAAAGAAGTATCAGAAAACAACCATGTCTTCGTTTGTAATCAAGTTTCATCTGCAAAATTACTTGCACGGGTCAGTTCATTGAACTGAGCATATTAAGCACTTGTCATTAAAATGAAGTGCTTTTAATTAACTGTCTCAATAAAAGAACCCTACTTTTATGAAATGTTAATATGAACATCATTCAAGAATTAAGTATCAAAAAGGATGACCAGCATAACAACTCAATCATCTAATTACCATCCCAATCAAACAAAAAGATTACTAACTTTCTCCCAAATAATTACTACAGAAGTAATTTCCTCTAAGTAGTTCCAGATTAAAACATCTCGTATGAACTAATACACACATATGTATATAATGTTGTTTCTAATGTATTTGTTGTCAGTTCTATTCCCTTTTTTTTTTTACTGATTGAAATTTCAAGAGATATATTTCAAATAAGAATTCCAACAGAACTACCTTCCTTTCATACTACTCATCCAATTTCAAACAATCAAATGCAGAAGAGAAAAGTAGTCATTCACCATGAAAATACTGGTGTCATTTCTCAAATTCATCAACAAAGCATAATACTTCTTTTAATTTAGAAAAGAAGGAAAACAACAATTAATTGCTGATGCTTACGCCTAAGGCAGTAAGAAATTCCTTCAATATCAAATATAGAATCTCAACCGTATAAGAGAAGAAATAATCATTACTTCAAATTATCCATCCAATATTCTCTTCCTTTTCATCATAATTGTAATAAATAATTTATACAAGAAGTGAAAACAGTCAAAAGAAAGAACATTTAAACCCATAATCGAATGAAAAGAAGAAGTTTCATATCATCCCTTCTCATTGCTTAGCTGATTATCAACTAATTAGGGCCGATCTGCACCCATAGGATAACTTCTTTTAACATTATATTTCAGTAGTTAGAACTTACTAATCACCATTCAAGGAAGCATATCAGAGCTCATTGGCATCTGATTCCACATATATATATATATATATATATATATATATATATATATATAACAACAGAATCTTCCAATTAAAATCCTTTCCAATAGTTATTTCCCCAAACGAACATTTCCAGCTAGGTCTGAACAAGCAAGAATGTACAGCTAGTTACAAAATCATGATTCTTAGCATAATAATAAAAAGAATCATTTTTCAAACATTAAAGTAAGAATTCAACTTCAGTTCAGTTTTAATGAAACAACAAAGAAGTTTAGAATGCAGTTTGAATATATACACATATATATACATATAATTTCATCATCGAGTCTAAAGGAGACTGAAATAGTAAACTCTATTCCATCCGGCAGATACCCAGATACTCAGTTCTAGAATTAGGTAAATAGTTCCTAAAACAAATTCTTTCACTGATTTCAAACCAAATACGGAGGCATTTAATCGTTTTAAATTACGTAAGAGTAAAACGATGAAACAAGCCCACTGTCCCAAAGAATTTGTATTCTATGCGCTGTAATACAACCAGAGAAAATAACTCACGCACAGTTCCATCAAGCATTCTCACTTTTTTTTTTAAAACCATTCACGCACAGAACTCAGAAAACAATCTACATATCACTATCACTTCCATCAAACCGAACCCATAATGCACAATGAAACCCAATTACCATTACTTTCAGAATTTAAAACAACAGAAAGAGAAAACTCATTTCCTTAATAATTTCAGTAAAGAAACACTCATTTTCTTCAAAATGCAACAAGAATACCCAAGTCGTGTTTGTTTTAGATAAAACTTAGGGGTAGGTTAGGGTTTAATCCTCTATTATTTAATTAATTATTTTCCATTCAAGTCCTTCTGAAGTGACATTCATATCAATACTATGCAGGATGTTTCGTCCCATGTTCCACATACGAGCCACCCACATCCAGGCCTTTATCACCTTACGTGGTCTAGTGTTACAACAAAGTGTGCGGTTCGAGAATCGAACCTTTTTCATTAGCATCTACGTACAGATATTTATACCGAAATCAGTGTTTTGCCGCAACATTTACATCAACCTTCAGTCTGGTTTAAAAGTAAATCGACAAAGCGATCACAAGAAGGTCACAAAGCATACCTTGGATCAATGGAATTGATTCAAGGTGTGTTGTCAATCAGCGAATAGAGTTCATCAAGCATACGACAAATCTGTTGTCACATCAGCAATCATACAAGCAATAATAACTTCTATCCCAAGTAACAAATTACAGCAAACAAGGGTCCAGATTAACAACACATTCCTTTAAGATCAAAGATATATCTTAACATGTTTATCTTCATTTCTGTAGTTACAACATTATGAAAAGTAATCACCATGATAACTTACAAAAATCAAGGTGTTACATTCCTCCCTTCTTAAAGAATCATCGTCCCGATGATCAAATTAACCAATTCAAGGAGTTTCTAGGACAAAATTCAGTTATTGTCCTTCCATTCATAAGTTCATACCAAAAATAGATTCACTCTTTAAAATAGTGTTTTAAGACAACTGTAAAATAGACCAATAATTGTCTAAATTTGGTAGAATTATCGATTTTTTTTTTTTGAATTTCAATTTCGATCAAACAAGTATGGAAAAGTAGATCTCATTTCTTCGAGATTTTCCCAAGTTGCACTTTCTTCGCTAAACTGGTCCCCTTTGGACCTTACATTGATTCACTTCGTGATTTCTTAAGCACAAGCTGGCGAGTTCCCAAAGCACTTGAATGGGCTTAACCATGATTATTCCTGGGTCTTGGACTGCAAGGAATTCCAATTCAGCACATGTGATAAATTTGTTATGTATTTCTTAAGCAAAGAAATATGAAAAACATCATGAATTTGTGATAAAGCAGAGGTAATTGTTATCCAAAATGTGCCCCTACTCATTTTGTGGCTAACTCCTTGTGTTCTTACCTCTCTTGTGCCTCAGTCTCCATTTTTTGATTTTTAGGCACTCAAACCTTCGGAAATGGCACCATTGGATAGAGCTCTCTCTCAGCTTTCCAGAAAGGTAAATTTTTCCTCCTAACTCCTCATATTTTTCAAGTTATGGCTCGGTGGAGTTTTTGTGGGAAATTTTCCCTAGAGGGCCCATGACCAATCAGAACATGCCATGTGGCACTGGAGTGCCGAAGCGTGGGAAAATTTGAAATTTTTTCCAAAGACCAAATGGGTAAAAATTCAAACTTTTTGCCCGCCGATCCAATTTTGGCCTGTTTTTGCCCTAAATCTTCAAACGGCCATAACTTTCGATCTAGAGCTTAGATTTTCATGTTCTTTATATCAATGGAAAGCTGGTAAAATTATCTACATGATTCCATAGTCAATTTTGAATTTTGGTTTATTTTGGAGGGAGAAAATCAAAAACACTTCTGGTATGCGCCCATGGACAAAACTGACATTTCAACAACCAATTTTAATGCAAAATGGGTCGCATTCTTCTCCAGTATGGTCAAAAATGTTAGGGCATGGGTTTGTAAGGACCTCCATGCTATTTTTAATGCATTTTGGTCAATGAGGAATGGCTCCCATGTGTTTTCACATTTTCTCTCTCCTAGGCTCGACCCATGCACTGTAAAAGCCAGATTTGGCTCATTTTTCAAAGGATGAACACCTTTTTGCACAGCAAGCTTCTGTTTTCACCTTAAGCAAGTGATTTTGGAAGGATCAGACCTTCCAAGGATTGTAACAGGTCTTTCTGCCTCTTTGGTGTTGGAATACAAGGATTTTGATGTTGAAAATCACAATGCAGGCTCTGTGAATGCTTTCAGTCCTTTGCATGTGTTGTTTGCTTCATTTCAGACCTTTGATTACAGTTATCAACCTGTGCATGATGTTTTATGTTACAATTTCTGATTTGTGTCAATTTGCATAAAAAAATGTTCACCACTCCTTTGGTGTATCACCCTTATTAGTTTAGTTTCAATTTTTACATCTCTTATCCCTGTCTCCTTGCAATCTAGGATAAAATTAGGATCTGAACCTCTGCAGTTGTGCAAATAATAGATCTAATCAGAGGAGTTTGAGGAACCAGCCTCTAATCTGGAGATTCCTCTCTCATTTTTACAAGTCCCACACTTGGAGAGAGGTTTCAATGTTGTGCAATCACACTGGATGCCTAAAACATCAATTTAGAAACCTGATTTGCATCCAGGGGTGTTGCTGATTTGCAATAACAGTTTTGGCACACCCGGTGGAAACTTAGAGGTCTCATTTTCATTGCAGCAAAGTTGATGTGCATCTGCTGCAATTTTATTTCTTAAAAGAGCTATAAATTGGACATTTGGCGACTCTAAGGAAGAAGAATCAAGCTGGCTTTAGTAGTGCGGACACTGAAAAATCATGAGAAAATCACCACAAGGTCAAGAGTGGAGAAGAAGAGGCACTTTGTTTGAATATCTGATTATCTCTCAAGAGTAAGGCAAAGTGGGAGAAGGATTCAAAGGTTTCCATCTCCACCAAATAGAACTCTCTCAACTCCTCCACAGTAGGCCTTTCATTCGGTCAATAAGGGTTTTAAGACCAATTAGAATGGCACAAAACAACCCCTATGTCAATTTCACACAGCAAAGCAGACCCACTTGCCCTCAATGCACAACATCTAATTCCAATTGCAGCCTTGAAGAACATTTCATACTTCACGAGAGAATCGGACTACTCAGGTGATCATCTTAAAGACATTGCCAACCTTTGTGCAATTCATGAAATCAATGAGATGCAAGTGGTCACAAATTCTTGGCATCTTCATTCAAGGGGAAAGCATTGCAATGGTTTAGAAGTCTTGCCTCGGGTTCTATTCAGAATTGGAACAAACTATGTATAGCACTTCATGAGTAATTTGGGGAGAAGGGAGACAACTTGTCTCTTTTGGAGTAGCTGACAACCATCAAGAGAGCTCCCAATGAGCGGTGGTGATTTCAACTTCAGATTTCAAAAGACTTGGGAGAGAATTCCGGTGGCGATCGAGGCCAACAGCGAGAAGGTGCTTTTCTCTATTACCTCAAAGCTCTAAATTCTGATATTTCTATGTTGATTCAGTCCATGGGAGGCATAACTATCCCTATGGCTTGTAACATTGCCATCGGGGCTGAAAATTGTTTGATCCAAGTTGGCAAACTAGCCCCTAGACCTCCCATGCCATTGTTTCCAAGTTTAGAGAGCCCAAACACTAATCAAGCACCTAATTTGGCTCCTTCTCCCATTCTTAGAAATCAGAGTTCAAATGAAGCTTCTACTTCATCTCCAAGTGCCCCAAATGAGCTTCAAGAAGTCATGAAGCAATTGCAAAACCTAGGCAATGAGCTGGTTACTCTCAAGAGGCAACAAGCCCAAGGTTTTAGACCTTCTTATCAGCCCCAAGCTTAGCCCAACAAAAGCAAAACCAACCACAAAGCCCTCCTAATCCACCTGCAAATATAAATCAAACAAGGCCTCCTGCCAATAGACCATTTCAGCCCTATAATCCTAATGCCATATCTGCCTCTAAGGCATTGGTGCCAACACAAAACAATGTTGCTCAGGAGTATGATTGGTGTTTTCCATGCAATGAACCTCACAACCAATCCATGTGCTTCAATGGTGCTTTGAATCAAGCATTAATGGTGACAACTACTGGTGTGGAGGGTGAGGGCAGTCAAGGAAACAACCAACAACAAGAAACATTCCAACAGCAATCAGCCCCAAATGACACCACGTTGGTAAACTAGCAAGCAGAGGATTTTTGTGGCATGAATCAGACAATCTCTCAAGGTGTTGCAGCCAACACAAGGTCAAAAAGAAGGAATTTGGGTGAAGAGCAGCCATTGGCTCCAACCAATCCACAACCTTCCATGGCTCCACAAATGGTTGGCAAGCAAAATCCAATTTCAAATGCATCGGGGCACCCAAGAATAGCTCCTAGACCAACTCAAATACCGGTTTGTTGCTGCCCACATACAAGGAGTGAATGTGCTAACTAAGGGACAACAAAGAGATCCTTCATCACCATTCAATATCATTGATCAGATGAAGAAGAAAAATGTAAATATATCAATGTGGGAATCCCTATCCATCCCAGGCCAAAGAGATTTGCTACAAGCTGCCATGAAGGACTGGCCAACTTCGAATCAGCAAGCTCAAATGCAAGAGAAAGTGCTCATAAATGCTACCCGGCTGAAGGGAATCATGGAGGACAGCAAGGTAAAATGTTGAAGCCCCCTCCTTTCTATGTTTCATTAATCATTGGAAATCAGTTAGTGCACAATTGCATGATAGGTGGGGCAAGTAGCTCAGTGATGCCTAAACAAATAGCTAATCAGCTAGGGCTCCAGTATGAAACCATATCCAAAGGGGTAGTGCAGCTGGATGGGATAACAGTAACAATAGTTGGAGTGATTAGAAACTTGAGTCTTACCTTGCATGCATGTCCAAATGTCGTTGTCTTACAAGATGTATCAGTTATAGACCTTCCACCACTCTTTGCCCTATGCTTGTTAAGGGACTTCACAACCAAGATTAGAGGATATTTGTCTACTGATTGGTCACACATGCTTTCAGAATGAGGTATGGAACCAAAGCTACAATCAGGTCTGAATCTATTGCAAACTTCCACATTGAGCCCTACACTCCAAGTCAGATCAATGCCAATTGTTCAACATTTGATCAAGAAGATAAACCAAGCACCTGATGAAGTGACACCAAGGTTGAAAGCATCCCGGATCTAACTCTTGATGAATGGGTAAACAAGGTACATGCTTTTGATCCTTATCAAGAAGTAGAAGAATCTCGAGCTAGGGGTCTATTGCATACATGAAGAAGATCAGCCCATTCCTAGCATCACCAAGCCAAACCATAAAGATGACAATGAGGTATGGCAGCTATTTTTGATGGATCAAGGAGTAGACAAGGTATAGGAGGTGGAGCCATGGTTGTTTCACCTCAAGGAGTAAAGTAATATTCAGCTTTTAGATTTCAGTTTGCATGCTCCAATAACACTGCTGAATATGAATCCTTGGTGCAAGGGATGCATTGGGAAATAAAGAGAGGAATAAAGAACTTACAAGTCTTTGGTGACAGTGAATTGATTGTAAATAAGGTCAAAGGATAGCATGCCACCAAGAATGATCTACTTAAGTGCTACAAGAAAACAGGGTGTGGGACCTCATGGATGATTTTGAAGGTTTTGACATCAAATCTATTCCTAGGAAAGAGAACCAAGCTGTTGACAGGCTTGCAGCAATAGGGGCAGCCTTTGACATTATGGAAAGCATTCAACAAGACAAGGTATAGCCAAACATCCACATGATTGCGAGGCCTTTAGTGCCGGATAACAATGTCAGTTGGAAAGTGTTTGAAAATGACTAGTAAATCATCCATTTCTTGCAAGAAGAAGCTGAGTTCTCAGCTAAGAATCAAGAAAAATTGGAACAACAATATGGTGACCAAGTGGTACAACTGAGAACTAACAAGCTGCCCAAGGGACTTATCACTTTGGAGTCCATTTTCAATCCCAATGATCAATTTAGGAAAGAGAAAGCAAACATTCAGGTCAAGAGAGAAGATTCAGTATCCATCTTGGTGGAAGAGAACAAACCATTGCAAATTGGAAAGATGACAACTGAACAAGAAAGGTATGAGTTCATGCAGCTGTGTCAAGAGTTCCCTGATGTGTTTGCTTGGAGCTATGAAGACTTGAAAGGTTTCAATCCCAACTTAGCTCAGCATACCATTGAATTGGATCCAAATACTAAGCCTGTCAGGTAGAAACAAAGACCAGTCAATCCACACATGGAGCCTCTCATGAGGAAAGAATTGAACAAGCTGATTGAGTCAAGGATCATATTCCCAATCAAGCATTCTAGTTGGGTTGCCAACTTGGTTCCAGTCAGAAAGAAGAGTGGAGAGATCAGATTGTGTGTTGACTTCAGAGACTTGAATAGAGCATCTCTCAACGGCCATTACCCACTCCTTTCCATGGAGCAAATCTTGCAAGTTGTGGCTGGCTCGAGAGGTTTTCACTACTTGATGGCTACTCAGGCTACAATCAAATTATGGTGAAGGAAGAAGACCAGTTCAAGATAGCCTTCACAACCAAATGGGGAACTTATGCATACAGGAAAATGCCATTTGGGCTATCCAACGCTGGTGCTACCTTCCAAAGAGCAATGGACATGGCGTTCAAAGGTTTGATTAACAACATGGTGCTGATATACCTTGATGATATCACTATTTTTTTCCAAACATACAATGAGACCACCTCTCTCATTTGAGACAAGTCTTCATGAGGTGCAGGAGATTTGGAGTGTCTTTGAATCCTAAGAAGTGTATCTTTCTTGCACATGAAGGAAAGCTCCTTGGCCATATTGTCTCCAAAGAAGGATTAGTAATTGATCTAGAGAGGGTTGAAGCCATAAGAGCACTACCATTGCCAAGCCACAAGAAAGCCCTCCCGAGTTTCTTGGGGAGGATAAAATTTGTTCGAGAGGTTTGTCCTAGATTTTGCAGCCCTTGTCAAACCTATCACCAAAATGTTAAAGAAAAGTATGGCTTTCAAGTGGACAAAAGAAGGCAAGGAGAGTTTTGAAGCAATCAAAGAAGCCATCTCTCAAGCACCAACTCTCATCAACGTGGAATTCTCCAAGGATTTCATCCTCTATGCCTTTGGAGGTAATGATACTATTTCTTCCATTTTGGTACAGCAGAACAAGGACAACGATGAGTAGCCAATTGCTTTCTTCTTGCCAAAGCCTAGATGACTATGAGGTGAGGTATTCTTTTATTGAGAAGCATGTACTTTGCAGTAATCGAATCTTGAAGAAATTCAAGCATTTAGTCTCAAACAACAAGGTCCAAGCTTGGTCTCTCATCTTTGGGGTTAAAGACTTCCTCCTCAACAAGGATTTGAATGTGAAAAGGGCAGGTTGGATCACTCGTGTCATGGAGTATGACATTGAGATCAAGGTCACCAAGCTAGTAAGAGGAAAAGGATTGTGTGAGCAGCTGATTTTGGGAAGCAAAAAGAAGTATGCAATGAAGAAGAGGCTGTTTTGATTCAAGACAGCCATGTGCAAGGTAGCACTCAAGAAGAGGATAATGCTGTCCCCACTCCCTTCTGGACCCAAGGTATAATGCACTTCCTAAGCATAGGCCTACGCCCTCCAGAGATGAACAAAACCCAAAAAGACACTTTAGATTGTAGGCTGTCCCATATGCCATAGTAGACGGTGTTTTGTTCAAGAAAGATGTGAATGGAGTGCTTCTTTGAGATGCATTAGCACAAATCAGATTCATAGGGTGTTGGAAGAGTTCCACGGTGGACTAGCTGGTGGCCACTTTGCACTAAGAGTGATAGCTCTAAAAATCATGAAGGCTGGTTATTATTGGCCCAAGATTTTCAAGTGATTGCTTTGCGTGGATCAAAAGGTGCAAGAATTGTGCATTCTTCACGAGGTAAAGAGAGGCTTACTACCCTTCCATTGCATCCAATTTCAGTTGACCAGCCATTCATGCGGTAGGGTTTGGACTTCATTGGAGTCATTAATCCCAATTCAAGCCAAGGGCATAAATGGATTTTGTGACCACGGACTACTTCACCAAGTGGACTAAAGCAGTAGCACTCAAAGAGGCAAATGAGTTTAGCATCATAGACTTCTATGAGGGTATAGTAACTAGATTTGGCATACCTGCTACAATAATCTCGAGATAATACATTGGCATTCATTGGATCCAAGGTGAATGAGTGGGATGTGAAGAACGGGATCTACCTAAGCAGCTTAATCAAACTATTATCCTCAAGGTAATGGCAGGTGAGTCTATAAATAAGAACTTGTTGAGGATCATTAGGAGAAATCTTGATGAGAATCAGAGGTCTTGGCATACCAAACTGAAATCAGCCTTATGGGCTGATAGGATAACTCCCAAGAGATCCACGGGTAACTCTCCATTCAGGCTTGTCTATGGAAGAGAAGCAATCTTGCCCATGTCTCTTGAGTTGCCAACATTGGAACTCATGAAACAGTTGGAGCTGTTGGAGTTTGAGGCCATGGAGGTGAGATATGCAGAGTTGATGGAGCTTCAAGAGATCAGAGATCGGGCATCCCAAGCAATAGAGAAGGATCAAGCTTTGATCAAGAAGACCTTTGTGAGGGGAAGGCCAAGAGTAGATCTTTCCGGTTGGAGATCTAGTGTTAAAATGGGATGCCAGATAGAGCAAAACCGGGAAGGCATTCAAAATTTGATGCCATTTGGAGTGGCCCATACATGGTCACGAAGTGCAAGAACAACAATGCTTTCAATTGGCTTCATTGGATGGTGAAGAAGCGTGAGATTCAGTCAATGGAATCTGTCTCAGCTTTGCTTCTAAAGGGAAATTCTCCACCTTGTAAATATTAGCTTAGGTTTCCATTCCTTCAAGTGCTTGTGCACATTGTTTCTTTGTAGGTTAGTTTTTCTTTCCCTAAGTGCTTTGGATAGCTTGCTGTCCTGGAGATGTTTTGCGAGTCCTTGCTTCCATCGGTGATATTCCATCTTCCTCCTTACAACATTCTAAGTCGGTTGGGGTTCCAAATAGAAAATTTTATGACTCCATGCCCAATGGATGCTTCAAGCAGCTGGTATTTTCATCTAGCAGGCGAGATGACCCCCTCTAAGTTGCCAAAATTTTTATCCAAAATGTGCCCCTACTCATTTTTGTGGCTAACTCCTTGTGTTCTTACCTCTCTCTGTGCCTTAGTCTCCATTTTTTTGATTTTTAGGCCCTCAAACCTTTTGGAAATGGCACCATTGGATAGAGCTCTCTCTCGGCTTCGAGAAAGGTAAAGTTTTCCTCCTAACTCATATTTTTAAAGTTATGGATGTTATCCAAAATGGTGCCCTGACTCATTTTTGGCTAACTCCTTGTGTTCTTACCTCTCTTGTGCCTCAGTCTACTTTTTTTTATTTTCATGCACTCAAGGCTTTACGGAAATGGTACCATCAGATAGAGCTCTCTCTCGGCTTTCGAGAAGGTAAAGTTTGCCTCCTAACTCCTTATATTTTTCAAGTTATGGCTCGGCAGAGTTTTTGTGGAAAATTTTCCCATTTGAGGCCCACGCACCAATAGGAAGCTGCCACATGGAAGAGGAGTTCGGGGTCGGAGGCAAATTTGAAAATTTTCCAAGTATTTTGGTCAAAGGTTCAAATGGAAATTTTTGCCCAGCATGGGGCCGTGGACCAATCACGGTGTGACACGTTTCACAAGGGGAAGGCGCAATGAAAAATTTGCTAAGTGTTTGAGAAGGAGAGAGAATTCCAGAGTGAATCAGAGATTTCCATGTGGCATCCGACCAGCGGAGCATGGGGAATTTTTGAAATTTTTTTCCAAAGACAAAAAAAAGGTAAAATTTGAAATTTTTTCCCGCCAATCCGTTTTTGGGCCTTTTTTTCCCTAAATCTTCAAGCGATCATATCTTTTGATCCAGAGCTCGATTTCATGTTTTTTATATCATTGGAAAGATGTTAAAATTATCTACATGATTCCATAGTCAATTTCTAATTTTGGTTCAAGTTGAGAGAGAAAATTCAAAAATGGTTAAGTACGTGTCCTTGGCGAAATGACATTTCAACAACCAAATTTAATAATAGAATGGGTTGCATTCTTCTCCAACATGGTCAAAAATGATAGGGTATGGGTTTGTAAGGTCCTCTATGTTGTTTTAATGCATTTTCCATCAATGAGGAATGGGCTCCCACATTTTTTACATTTTCTCTCTCCTGGGCTCGACCCATGCATTGTAAAAGCTAGATTTGGCTCATTTCTTGATGGTTGAACACTTTTTGGCATAGAAAACTTCTTCTTTCACCTCCAGCAAGTGATAGTTGTAAGAATCAGACCTTTTTCAAGTATTGTAGTAGGTTTATACCTCTTTGAGGGTGGAATGCAAGAGATTCTTACATGGAATTGACAGTGTAAACTCTGTGAATGCTTTCAGTCCTTTGTTTGTATTGTTTTACTTCATTTTAAGACCTCTAATTACATCTATCAGCTTGTGTATGTTTTCCCTTGTTGCATTTCATGAATTTGTGTCTATTTACATGGCAAAAAAATATTTCACCACTCCTTTTGGTGCATCACCATCTTTAGTTTAGTTTCATTTTTGCATTTTTATCCCTGTCTCCTTGCAATTTAGAGTAGGATTAGGATCTAAACCTCTGTAGTTGTGCAAAATATAGATCTAAATCAGAGGAGTTTGAGGAACCAGCCTCTAATCTAGAGATTCCTCTCTCATTTTCATAAGTCCCACACTTGGAGAGAGGTTTCCATGTTGTGCAATCACACTGGATGCCTAAAACATCAATTTAGAACCTTGATTTGCATCCTGGGGTGTTGTTGATTTGCAACAACATTTTGGCACGCGGTGGGACCTTAGAGGTCTCATTTTTATTACATCAAAGTTCATGTGCATCTCGCTTCAATTTTCTTGCTTGAAAAGAGCTATAATTTGCATATCTGGTGATTCCAAGGGAAGAATCAATTGGTTTCAGCAAAGTGCAGCCCGAAAACTCATGAGAAGAATCACCACAAGGTCAAGAGCTGGAGAAGAAGAGGTGCTGTTTGAATATCTATAGTTATCTCCAAGAGTAAGGCAAAGTGGGAGGAGAATCCAAAGGTCTCCATCTCCACCAAACAGAACTCTCTCAACTCCTCGACACGGTAGGCTTTTCATTCAATCAACAAGGGTTCTAAGACCAATTAGAATGGCACAAAACAACCCCTATGTCAACTTCAAGGCAGCAGCCCACTTGCCGTCAATGCAGAACATCTAATTCCAATTGCAGCCTTGAAGAACATTCCCTACTTCATTGGAGAAAATCGGACTACTCAAGGTGATCATGTTAAAGACATTGCCAATCTTTGTGCAATTCATGAAATCAATGAGATGCAAGTGGCTGTCAAATTGCTGGCATCTTCATTCAAGGGGAAAGCATTGCAATGGTTTAGAAGCCTTGGAGCTGGTTCTATCAAAAATTAGAATCAGCTATGTATAGCACTTCATGAGCAATTTGGAGAGATGGGAGACAACTTGTCTCTTTTGGAGCAGTGACAACCATCAAGAGAGCTAGCTCCCAATGAGCGGTTGATCGATTTCAACTTCATATTTCAAAAGACTTGGGAGAGAATTCTAGTGGCAATCGGACCAACGGTAGAAGGTGCTTTTCTTTACTATCTCAAAGCTCTAAATTATTATATTTCTATGTTGATTCAGTCCATGGGAGGCATAACTATCCCTATGGCTTATAGCATTTCCATTAGGGCTGAAAATTGTTTGATCCAAGCTAGCAAACTAGACTCTAGACCTCCCATGTCATTGTTTCCAAGTTTAGAGAGTCTAAATACCAATCAAGCACCTAATTTGGCTCCTTCACCCATTCTTAGAAATCGAGTTCAAATGAAGCTTCTACTTCATCTCCAAGTGCCCCAAATGAGCTTCAAGAATTCATGAAGCAATTACAAAACCTAGGCAATGAGCTAGTCACTTTCAAGAGGCAGCAAATGCAAGGTTTTAGACCTTTTACCAGCCCCAAGCTCATCCCAACAGGTAGCCATACCAACCATAAAGACCTCCTAATCCAGCTGCAAATATGAATCAAACAAGGCCTCCCGCCAATAGACCATTTCATCCCTACAATCCAAATGCCATATCTGCCTCTAAGGCATTGGTGCCAACACAAAACAACATTGCTCAAGAGTATGATTGGTGTTTTCCATGCAATGAACCTCATAACTAATCCATGTGCTTCAATGGTGCTTTGAATCAAGCATTAATGGTGAAAACTACTGGTGTGGAGGGTGAGGGTAGTCAAGGAAACAACCAACAACAAGAAACATTCCAACAACAATCAGCTCCAAATGACACCATGTTGGTAAATTGGCAAGCAGAGGATTTTTGTGGCATGAATCAAATGGTCTCTCAAGGTGTTACAGCCAACACAAGGTCAAAAAGAAGGAATTTGGGTGAAGAACAGCCATTAGCTCCAACCAATCCACAACCTTCCAATGCTCCACAAATGGTTGGAAAGTAAAATCCAATTTCAAATGCACAAGGGTAGCCAAGAATAGCTCCTAGACCAACTCAAATACCATTATTGCTGCCCACGTGTAAGGAGTGAATGTACAAGCAAAGGGACAACAAAGAGATCATCACCATTCAGTATCATTGATCGGATGAAGAAGACAAATGTTAATATATCAATGTGGAATCCCTATCTATCCTGGCCAAAGAGACTTGTTACAAGCTACCATGAAGGACTGCCAACTTCGAATCAACAAGTTTAGATGCAAGAGAAAGTGCTCACAAATGCTGCCTTGACTGAGGGAAATCATGGAGGACAAGAAGGTAAAATGTTGAACCCCCTCCTTTCTATGTTTCATTAATCATTGGAAATCAGTTAGTGCACAATTGCATGATAGATTCTCGGGGCAAATAGCTTAGTGATGCCTAAACAAATAGCTGATCACTAGGGCTCCACTATGAAACCATATCAAACATGGTAGTGCATTTGGATGGGACAACAATAACAACAGTTGGGGTGATTAGAAACTTGAGTCTTACCTTGCATGCATGTCCAAATGTTGTTGTTTCACAAGATGTATCAGTCATAGACCTTCCACCACTCTTTGCCCTATGCTTGTCAAGGGACTTCACAACCAAGATTGGGGATATTTGTCCGCTGATTGGTCACACATCTTTGTTAGAACGAGGTATGGAACTAAGGCTACAATCAGGTCTAAACCTATTGCAAACTTCCACATTGAGCCTTACACTCCAAGTCAGATCAATGCCAATTGTTCAAACATTTGATCGAGAAGACCACCCAAGCACCAATGAAGCGACACCAAGGTTGGTAGCATCTCGGATCTAACTCTTGATGAATGGGAAAACAAGGTACATGTTTTTGATCCTTATCAAGAAGTAAAAGAATCGAGCTAGGGGTCTATTGTATACATGAAGAAAATCATCCTATTCCTAACATCACCAAGCCAAACCACAAGGATGACAGGTGAGGTATGGCAGCTGTTTTTAATGGATCAAGAAATAGACAAGGTGCGGGAGGTGGAGCCATGCTTGTTTCACCTCAAGTAGTAAGGTACTATTCAGCTTTTAGATTTCATTTTGCATGCTCCAATAACACCGCTGAATATGAAGCCTTAGTACAAGGGATGCATTGGGCAATCAAGAAGAAACTAAAGAACTTGCAAGTCTTTGGTGACAGTGAATTGATTTTAAATCACGTCAAGGGACAGCATGCTGCCAAGAATGATCTACTCAGGTGCTACAAGAACAGGGTATGGGACCTCATGGAAGATTTTGAGGGTTTTGGCATCAAATCCATTCCTAGGAAAAGAATCAAGCTGCCTGACAGGCTTGCAGCAGTAGGGGCAGCCTTTGACATTGTGGAAAGCATTCAACAAGACAAGGTACAACCAAACATCCATGTGATTGTGAGGCCTTTATTCAGAGATAACAATGTTAGTTGGCAAGTGTTTGAGAATGACCAGAAAATCATCCATTTCTTGCAAGAAGAAGCTGAGTTCTCAGCTAAGAATCAAGAAAAATTGGAACAACAGTATGGTGACCAAGTGGTACAGCTGAGAACTAACAAGCTGCCCAAGGGACTTATCACTTTGGAGTCCATTTTTAATCCCAATGATCAGTTTAGAAAGGAGAAAGAAAACATTCAGGTCAAGAGAGAGGATTCAGTATCCATCTTGGTAGAAGAGAACAAACCATTACAAATTGGAAAGATGACAACCGATCAAGAAAGGTATGAGTTAAATGCAGTTTGTGTCAAGAGTTCCCTGATGTGTTTGCATGGAGCTATGAAGATTTGAAAGGTTTCAATCCCAACTTAGCTCAAAGCATACCATTGAATTGGATCCAAATACTAAGCCTATCAGGTAGAAACAAAGACTAGTCAATCCACACATGGAGCCTCTCATGAGGAAAGAATTGGACAAGCTGATTGAGTCAAGAATCATATTCCCAATCAAGCATTCTAGTTGGGTTGCCAACTTGGTTCCAGTCAGAAAGAAGAGTGGAGAGATCAGATTGTATGTTGATTTCAGAGACTTAAATAGAGCATCTCTCCAGGACCATTACCCACTCCCTTCCATGGAGCAAATCTTGCAAGTTGTGGCTGGCTCCGAGAGGTTTTCACTACTTGATGGCTACTCCAGCTACAATCAGATTATTGTGAAGGAAGAAGACCAGTTCAAGACAGCCTTCACAACCAAATGAGGGACTTTTACATACAAGAAGATGCCATTTGGGCTGTCCAACACTGGTGCTACCTTCCAAAGAGCAATGGACATGGTGTTCAAAGGTTTGATTAACAACATGGTGCTGATTTACCTTGATGATATCACTATTTTTTCTAAAAATGCAGTAGACCACCTCTCTCATTTGAGACAAGTTTTCACGAGGTGTAGGAAATTTGGAGTGTCTTTGAATCCTAAGAAGTGTATCTTTCTTGCACATGAAGGAAAGCTCCTTGGCCATATTGTCTCCAAAGAAGGATTAGCAATTGATCTAGAGAGAGTTGAAGCTATAAGAGCACTACTATTGCTAAGCCACAAGAAAGTCCTTCGAGTTTCTTGGGGAGGATAAACTTTGTTCGGAGGTTTGTCCCAGATTTTGCAGCCCTTGTCAAGCCCATCACCAAAATGTTAAAGAAGAGCATGGATTTCAAGTGGATAGTAGAAGGCAAGGAGAGTTTTGAAGCAATCAAAGAAGCCATTTCTCAAGCACCAACTCTCATCAACCTGACTTCTCCAAGGATTTCATCCTCTATGCATTTGGAGGTAATGACACTATTTCTACCATTTTGGTACAAAGAGAACAGAGGATAATGATGAGCAGCCAATTGCCTTCTTCAGCTAGAGCCTAGATGACTATGAGGTGAAGTACTCTTTTATTGAGAAGCATGTGCTGGCAGTAATCAGAAGCTTGAAGAAATTCAAGCATTTAGTCTCAAACAACAAGGTCCAGTTGCTGGTCTCACATGTTGGGGTTAAGGACTTCCTCCTCAACAAAGATTTGAATGAGAAAAGGGCAGGTTGGATCACCCGTGTCATGGAGTATGACATTGAGATCAAAATCACCAAGCTGGTAAGAGGAAAAGGATTGTGTGAGCAGCTAGTTTTGGGGAAGCAAAAAGAAGCATGCAATGAAGGAGAGGCTGTTTTGACAGTTCAAGACAGCCATGAGCCATGTGGTACTCAAGAAGAAAACAATGCTGCCCCCACTCCTTGCTGGACCCAAGGTATAATGCACTTTCTAAGCACAGCCTATGCCCCCGGAGATGAACAAGACCCAAAGAAGACACTTCAGATTGCAAGCTATCCCATATGCCATTGTTGATGGAGTTTTGTTCAAGAAAGATATGAATGGGGGTCTTCTTTGAGATGCATTTGCACAAATCAAATTCATAGGGTGTTGGAAGAGTTCCATGGTGGATCAGCTGGTGGTCATTTTGCACTAAGAGTGACACTCTAAAAATCATGAAGGATGGTTATTATTGGCCTAAAATTTTTCAGTGATTGCTATGCATAGATCAAGAGGTGTAATAATTGTGCATTCTTCACAGGAAAAGAGAGACTTGCTGCCCTTCCATTGCATCCAATCTCAGTTGACCAGCCATTCATGCAATGGGGTTTGGACTTCATTGGAGTCATTAATCCTAATTCAAGTCAAGGGCACAAATGGATTTTGACAGCCACGGACTACTTCACCAAGTGGACTGAAGCAGTAGCACTCAAAGAAGCAAATGAGTCCAGCATCTTAGACTTTTATGAGGGGATAGCAACCAGATTTGGTATACCTGCTACAATAATCTCAAATAATGCATTGGCATTCATTGGATCCAAGGTGACTGAGTGGGCTGTCAAGAACGGGATCTACCTAAGCACTTCATCAAACTATTACCCTCAAGGTAATGGCCAGGCCAAGTCTACAAACAAGAACTTGTTGAGGATCATTAGGAGGACTCTAGATGAGAATCGAGGTCTTGGCATACCAAACTCGAAATCAGCCTTATGGGATGATAGGATAACTCCCAAGAGATCCACGGGTAACTCTCCATTTAAGCTTGTTTATAGAAGAGAGGAAATCTTGCCCATGTCACTTGAGTTTCCAACATTGGAACTCATGAAGCAATTAGAGTTGCTAGAGTTTGAGCCCATGGAGGTGAGATATGCAGAGTTGATGGAGCTGCAGGAGGTCAGAAATCAGGCATCCCAAGCAATGGAAAAGGATCAAGCTTTGATCAAAAAGACCTTTGATAGGAAGGCCAAGGATAGATCTTTTTAGGTTGGAGATCTAGTGTTGAAATGGGATGTGGATAGAGAAAATCGGGAAGGCATTCAAAATTTGATGCCATTTGGAGTGGCCCATACATGGTCACAAAGTGCAAGAACAACAATGCTTTCCAATTGGCCTCATTGGATGGTGAAGAACTGTAGATTCCAGTCAATGGAATCTATCTCAAGCGTTGCTTCTAGAGGGAAATTTACCACCTTGTAAATATTAGATTAGATTTTCATTCCTCCAAGTGCTTTGCACATTGTTTTGCTGTAGGTTAGTTTTGCTTTCCCTAAGTGCTTTGGCATGCTTGCTGTCCCTGGAGATGTTTTGCAGTCCTTGCTTCCATCATGTGATATTCCATCTTCCTCCTTACACATTCTAAGTCAGTTGAGGTTCTAAACAGAATATTTGATGACTCCATGCCCAATGGACTACTTCAGGTAACTGGTATTTTCATCTAGCAGAAGATGACCCCTCTGAGTCGCCAAAATTGTTATCCAAAATGGTGCCCAAAGCATGTTTTTGTGGCTAACTCCTTGTGCTCTTACCTCTCTTGTTCCTCACTCTACATTTTTTGATTTTAGGCACTCAAAGCTTTATGGAAATAGCACCATCAGATAGAGCTCTCTCTTAGCTTTCCAGAAAGGTAAAGTTTGCCTCTTAACTCCTTATATTTTTCAAGTTATGGCTCTACAGGAGTTTTTGTTGAAAATTTTACCATTTTTTGAGGCCCGGCACCAATAGGAAGCTGCCACATGGCGAGGAGTTCGGGGTCGGAGGCAAATTTTAAATTTTTCCAAGTATTTTGGTCGAAGGTTCAAATGGAAATTTTTGCCCGCGGGCCCGCGGACCAATCACAGTGTGACACGTCTCACAAAGGGAAGGCACGGATGAAAAATTTTTCCAAAAGAGTATGTGTTTGAGAAGGAGAGAGAATTCTAGAGTGAATTAGAGATTTCCATGTGGCATCCAACTAGTGGAGCGTGGGTAATTTTTGAAAAAATTCCAAAGACAAGAAAAGGTAAAATTTGAAATTTTTTTCCCGCCGATTCGTTTTTGGGCTTTTTGCCCTAAATCTTCAAACGATCATATCTTTTGATCCAGATCTCAGATTTTCATGTTCTTTATATCATTGGAAAGATGTTAAAATTATCTACATGATTCCATGGTAAATTTCTAATTTTGGTTCAGTTTGGAGAGAAAAAATTCAAAAACGGTTCTGGTACGTGTCAATGGCCGAAATGATATTTCAACAACCAAATTTAATACGTAATGGGTAGCATTCTTCTTCCAACATAGTCAAAAATGATAGGGTATGGGTTTGTAAGGTCCTCCATACCTGTTTTAATGGATTTTCCATCAATGAGGAATGGGCTCCCATGTTTTTACGTTTTCTCTCTCTGGGCTCGACCCATGCATTGTAAAAGCGATTTAGCTCATTTCTTGATGGTTGAACACTTTTTGGCATAGAAAACTTCTTCTTTCACCTCAAAGCAAGTGATAGTTGTAAGAATCAGACCTTTTCAAGTATTGTAGCAGGTTTATACCTCTTTGAGGGTGGAATGCAAGAGATTTTTACATGGAATTGACAAAGCTGCAAACTCGTGAATGTTTTCTAGTCCTCTGTTTGTATTGTTTTACTTCATTTTAAGACCTCTAATTACATCTATCACCTTGTGTATGTTTTTCCTTGTTGCATTTCATGAATTTGTGTCTATTTACATGGCAAAAATATTTCACCACTCCTTTTGGTGCATCACCATCTTTAGTTTAGTTTCATTTTTACATTTTTATCCTGTCTCCTTGTAATTTAGAGTAGGATTAGGATTCGAACCTCTCGTAGTTGTGTAAAATATAGATCTAAATCGGAGGAGTTTGAGGAATCAGCCTCTATTCTGGAGATTCCTCTCTCATTTTCACAAGTCCCACACTTGGAGAGAGGTTTCCATGTTGTGCAATCACACCTGGATGCCTAAAACATCAATTCGAACCTTGATTTGCATCCGGGGTCTTCTTGATTTCAGAACAACAATGGCTCCGGAGTTTTTGTGGGAAATTTTCCCTTAGAGGGCCCACAACCAATTAGAACATACCACATGGCACTGGAGTGCTGGAGCATGGGGAAAATTTGAAATTTTTTTCCAAAGACCAAACGGGTAAAAATTCAAACTTTTGCCTCACGATCCGATTTAATCAAAGGTTTTGCCCTAAATCTTCAAATGACCATAACTTTCGATCCGAGCTCGATTTTCAACATTCTTTATATCAATGGAAATTTGGTAAAATTCTCTACATTATTCCATGGTAAATTTTGAATTTTAGTTTAGTTTAGAAGGAGAAAATCAAAAACACTTTTGGTATGCGCCATGAGACAGAATCGGCGCGTTTCAACAACCAATTTTAATGAAAAAATGGGTCGCATTCTTCTCCAAAGATGGTCAAAAATGTCGTGGCATGGGTTTTAAGGACCTCCATGCTATTTTTAATGTATTTTGGTCAATGAGGAATGGCTCCCATGTGTTTTCACATTTTCTCTCTCTGGGCTCGACCCATGCACCGTAAGCCGATTTGGCTCATTTTTCAAAGGGATGTACACCTTTTTTTACACAAAAAACTTCTGTTTTCACCTTAAGCATGTGATTTTTGAAGGATCAGACCTTCCAAGGATCAGTAACAGTTTGTCTTTTTACCTCTTTGGTGTTGGAATACAAGGATTTTGATGTTGAAAATCACAATGCGCAGCTCTGTGAATGCTTTGGTCCTTTGCATGTGTTGTTTGCTTCATTTCGGACCTTTGATTACGCTTATCACCTGTGCATGATGTTTTATGTTATAATTTCTGATTTGTGTCAATTTTCCCAAAAAAATGTCTCACCACTCCTTTGGTGTATCACCCTTATTAGTTTAGTTTACACTTTCGAAATTTTGCATCTCTTATCCCCTGTCTCATTTCTAGCAATCTAGGATAAAATTAGGATATGAACCTTTGCGAGTTGTGCAAATAATAGATCTAATTAGAGGAGTTCGAGGAACCAGCCTCTAATCTAGAGATTCCTCTCTCATTTTTACAAGTCCCACACTTGGAGAGAGGTTTCAATGTTGTGCAATCTCAATTTAGGATGCCTAAAACATCAATTTAGAAACCCTGATTTGCATCTAAGGGTCATGCTGATTTGCAACAATAGTAATGCTAAACGATAAGCTACGGTGGTTGATTATTTCAACAATTTCAAAAGGTCCCATGTAACATGGTGACAACTTGGCATCCTTGCCAAAAGTTATTGAGCTCTTTTTCGGCTTAACCCAAAGAAAGACCTTCTCACCAAGTTTATAATTCCTATCAACCCACTTTAAGTCTGCATAACTCTTCTACCTATTGGCAGCCTCCTTTAGATGTTCCCAAATCATTTTGATTTGTTGTTCCATTTCCTTGAGGATTTCTGGCCCAATTACCTCTCTGTCCTCTACGCTGTCCCAGCTAATAGGGGTTCTGCATTTTCTTCCATATAATGCTTCAAAGGGTGCCATTTTTAAAGAGGCATGGTATGTATTATTGTAGGAAAATTCAACCAGCGGAAGGTATTCCTCCCATTTATACTGCTGGTCCATGCAATACATTCTTAACATGTCCTCTAAAACTTGATTGACTCTCTCAGTCTGTCCATCCATCTCTGGATGATATGCAGAGCTGAAGTTTAATTTATTTCCCAAGGCCGCATTAAGCGTTTGCCAAACCTCGGATGTCATCCTCGGATCTCTGTCTCGTTATAATCAATTCGGGTATTCCATGTAATCTAAAAATTTCATGTATAAATCTTCTTGCTAACACTGGTGCATCGTCTTTCAAATTACCAGCAATGAAGTGTGCCACTTTGGTTAATTTGTCGACAACAACCAGGATAATATCATGCTTATTCCTTGACATAGGCAATCCTTGAACAAAATCCATCGTTATCACTTGCCATTTGTATTGTGGAATCGTTGTGGGGATACAATAATCCAGTGGGATGCATATATTCCACCTTAACATGATGAAATTCCAAGCAGTGTGTTACAAATTCCACCACATCCTTTTTCATTCCCTTCCAGAAGTATTGCTGCTTGAGATCAGCAAGCATTTTCGTAATGCCAGGGTGTCCAGAAAAAGGTGAATTATGAAATTTAGTTAACAATTTCCTTCTTAAATCATTTGCCAAGGGTATATAGACCCTATTTTCGAATCTCAGAATTCCTTCGCTATCAAAGCGAAATCCTTTATACTTCACATCCTTTGGATCTGCAGCAAGTGCTATTTTAACTTGCTGGAAATAAGGATCTGATTCCAAGGCATCTTTCACCTCATCCTTAAACTGAGTTCTTAACGTTATAAGAGCAGAGATGTGCTTCCTTCGACTCAGAGCATCTGCCACTCTATTTTCCTTACCTTTGATGTAGTTTATATCAAAATCATACTGAGACATAAATTCTAACCATCTTCGCTATCTTGCATTCAAATTTGGCTGAGTAAAAATATACTTCAACCCCAGATGGTCAGTTTTTAACTCAAAAGGTTTGCCTAAAAGGTAATTCCTCCACATTTGAAGTGCATGTACAATGGCAACGAGCTCTAGGTCATGTGGAGCATAATTCTATTCATGTAACTTAAGCTTTTTACTTTCATAAGCTATAACATGGTTATTCATGTGCAATGAATACCTCCAAGGCCTTCTCCCGATGCATCCGTTACAACCATAAAATTTCCATTTGGATCTGGTACAGTTAAAATAGGTGTTGTAGTTAACTGTTCCTTTAAATTTTTAAAGGCAGATTCACATTTGTCAGTCCAGACAAATTTCTTATCCTTCTTTTGTAGTGAAGTGATGGGGCAACAATTTTTGAAAATCCTTAACGAACTTTCTATAATATCCCGCCAAGCCCATGAAGCTTCTTACTTCATGCACGTACTTAAAGCGCGAGCCACTCGAGTTTATAGCTGCGATCTTTGAAGGGTCTACAACTATTCCATTCTTACTTATAACGTGACACAAATAATGCACCTCTCGCATCATAAAAGGAACATTTAGACAGCTTTACCATACAACTTCCTCTTTCTTAAAACTTCCAAAGACTACCCTTAAATGTTTCTTGGTGCTCTTCGACATTTTTAGAGTATATAAGAATGTCGTCTAAGAATACAAGCAAAACTTGTCTAGGTATTCTTGAAAAATATTGTTCATCGATTCATGAAGGGCGGCAGTGCATTTGTCAACCCAAAAGGTAACACCATGAATTCATAATGCCCGTACCTTGTTCTAAAAGTTGTTTTATGAATATCTTCTTCCTTTATTCTCAGTTAATGATACCAGATCAAAGATCTATTTTTGAATAGACTGATGCTCCACGCATTTGGTCAAACAGATCATCAATCCTAGGAAGTGGGTATCGATTCTTAATAGTTGCCTTGTTCAACATTCTATAATCAATGCACAGTCTCAATGTGCCATCCTTTTTCTTTACAAAAATTACCGGTGCTCCCCATGGTGAGATGCTTGGTCTTATCAGCCCCTTAGTCAAAAGTTCCTGTAATTGAGCCTTTAACTCTACCAACTCAAGGGTGGTCATTCTATAAGGTGCCTTAGATATGGGTTCAGTTCCTGGCTTGATTTCTATTGCAAAGTCAAACTCTCATTTGGGTGGAAGACCTGGTAATTCCTCCGGAAATACATCACTGAAATCCCTTAATAATGGATATCTTTCCATGAAATCATTATCCTCCTCAGCATTTTCTGTCATTTTTACTGCATACAAGGTGTAGCCTCTATTTTTAGCCCGTTTTAGTTGCATAGCTGTTAGTTTTCTAACTGCAACTTCACACTTTACACCTTGAATGATCAAGCTACTTTTTTTACAGGTCGTCAAAACAACAAATTTGTTTTTCATAACAGTCGACCTTTGCCTTATGTTCTGCCAACCAGTTAACTCTAATAATGATATCATATGATCCTAAAGGAGTGACATACAGGTCAACTTTGGTGGAGAAACTAGGCAAGTCAAGAATTGCCCCAAAAAGGCACATTTTGATTGTATGGACATCATTATTCCCATAATGCACCGTCCATGTCTTATCCATTTGTTCACTTTTCTTTTTAATTTCATTGCAAGTTTAGTAGAAATAAAGCATTCAAAGAGCTCTAGTATCAAAAAGTATGACTATAGGTGTACCGAATAACTTACCTAAAACTTCTATAGGCGTAACTTACTTTTCAACTTATCTCATCGTTAGCCACCGTAGCGTGTATCTTATGCCTTGCTAATCGTGATCATCCTCTTCGAGAGGATAGTGACTCACGTAGTGGTCTTTTCCATAGTTGAAGCATCCTCCAACTGGCCCTTTCCTAGGCTCAAATTTGTTACCAGCTTTGAAGTTATCATTCTGGCTTCCATAGGACTTTTGTCCATTGCCACTAACTTTTGCGAAGCTGTTCCGCACACTATTTACAGGTTTGTTCATTATAGATTTCTTGTTGTTATCTACAACAATTTTGTTTTTCACACCAAACCTTTTCCAAGGCCCCCTTTTGGGTGCAAGAGATGAAGAAGAGTTGGGAATCTTCTTCCTTATCTCTTCCCTATGAGTAGAAATTGCTCTCAATTTCTGTTCTCGTCTTATTGCGTTTTTTGACAACTCCTTCCATGGTGGTTGGACCGTGGACATCCACTTCACCACCAATGATGGGATTCATTCCCATTATGAACTTTTGTGTTTACGAACTTCTCGTCAGCTTGGCATCTGCGGCACATACTTAAGGAGTTTAGTAAACCCTTCCCAGTATTCTGTCACCGTTAGCCTTCCTTGCGAATAGTTCTGAAATTCAGTCATTTTCCTATCAAAATAGAGTTGAGGCAGCCATCGTTGCCTAAAGTAACCCTTAAATTGATCCCAAGTTATGTTTGATTCGACAATATTCAACTCAACCTTACGGTTGTCCCACCATGATGATGCTTCATGAGAAAGCTGATATGCTCCCCATATTGCTTTGGTCTCCTCGGAGAAGTTTCTTATTGCAAAGTACTTCTCCATTTCACTGAGCCAATTCTCAGCTCCGTCCCCAAGGGTTGTTCCATCAAACTTTGGAGGACTTATTCTCTTTATGTCATTTGTAAGTTTAGCTACTAATCTTTCCCTTTTAGTTCCAGGATGATTAGGAGCATTCACATTACTATTATCAACACCCGGATTCCCTCCATTGGTGTTGTCCATAGGAGGTGGCTGATCATTTATATCAGCTTCTTCTTCCTCCTCTTCATTTCCCATTGACTTTGTTCCAAAACAACAAATCTTCTCTCGTGTCTAGTAGGGCAAGCAAGGATTTCATCCAACTTTTGAGAGCAGAGATTTGCTTCTCCACCTAAGTAACGGGTTGTTCAAAGCATTTCTTCTTGTTCGACCATTTTCATTCAATAAGAAAATGTAAACCTTATTAAATTGTGGACTCATTAGGTCCAAGAGCTGCAACCTTCAACTCTGATACCAAGATGTAACATCCCCATTTTAAGATACTAGAACAAGGGAAATTTTTTTTTATACAACGTTCCCTGTTATGAATTATATAATTCAAACACATATTCAAGTTTTAATAATTGTTCTCTATCCAACTAATGCAGTTTGGATCACACAATTTCCTTTTAAAACCAATGTTCTCTGTTCACATACTTGCAATATGGAACACACATTCAATGCCATTCAATCATATAACAGTTACCATATGTTGCTGTAAATGACTCGAAGAACTACCGATCTCCCATTTTATGGCTCAGAGTTTCAGCGATCTCTCATTTCATGACTCGGTGACTTATCGATCCTTCATGTTAATCGTGCATTGTATAATGAATATACAGGGTTCTCTTACCATTTTCGGTTATCGAAGTGATCCATTTAAGAAGCCTATCTGAATATCTATTACTGATATTCGTTTGACATCCTGCATCTTAAACTAGGTGATTAGGACAATACAACCAACACTTGCGATACTTTGGCCAAAGATTTTCACATGCTTTACATGATCATATTCCTGGATGTGATACACACCAATGGAATACATCCTTCACCTCACTTCGTCTATTATCTAGAATGGTCTTTCCTGGTCTCTACCAGTCCTTCCATTTAAGGTCAAGCTCTAACCCCAACTAGCAATATGAACGAGTATAGGAAGTTACTCATGGTAACTAAAGATACGTAGACATACGGTGTTGTCCCTAATGAATCCGTGTGTCTAGTTACCTTTAGTCCTCCGGAGTCACTCCGTATACGTGATCACATTCCTATCCCTAGCCAAGAACTTAGTATCCAGCTTATGTAAACTTGATGATTTAATTCGGGAGGGCATTGTAATATGTCAGCTATAACATTGTGTCGTCATGAAGGCCCCGCCTTCATGAAGACACCATATTGTAGCTGGCATATGTCAATGTCCTACGGAATCCTCCCATCGAGAGTACACATCCAGCTCAAGTGTGATTTGGTTATGATCTTAATATTTAAGATCAACTTTCAGCAGCCATGCTGATCCTTTATCCTCGTTCTTGTTATAGTTGTATGTAGCTAAGAGAGACTTAATCCATCTTCTAGCTTACTACGCATCTCCTCCTTCATACCGAAGGGTAGCATTTTCTCTACTTGGTTCCTTTCTTAATCTTTGGACTAATCAGCCCATTATCGATAAACTTAATAAGTTTAACCTATTAAACTTAACCAAGTTTTCCACAACTGTAAACAAATTTAGAATTCCATCTTATTAGACATCATTTAAACAAGGTCTAATTTTAAATGAATTTATTCATTTATCCTCCTTAACCTTACATAGTTAAGGTCTGTTAACAATAGATATGTTTTCCCATATCCTTATTTTCTGAATTTTAAACATTCGAGGCTATTAACGGAGTCCGAATATAAGGTTTGGCTGCTCCTAAGTTATTTGATATTCCTTAGCTTTCAAGCTAATCCCGAATACCTTTCAATTAAGAGATCATGTTTACCTAAATCCTTTTTGATGTCAATTTAAAATTCATCTTAACCCAAGTATGAACTAATTGCACATTTCAACGTAAAAGTTGCATTTAGGTAAAGAATAGATGTTATTCCCTTTTAAATCCATCCATTAACATTTGAATAATTCCAAATCAAGGAATAATGTTATATTCTCAAACTTATTCAACAATATCAAACTGATACAGTCATTAAAAATATCACACTCGTACTTGTATTCATCCATCGGCTTTACAATCTATACATTTGCCAGTCCAAATGACTGGACTTTGTTTATATTAAACAACATTACAACTCATAAAGATAGAAGAATGTAACTTCTTCCTTTTCATTTCCTTGTGGAGGAGTAATAGTTATCAATACAATCCATCTTCAGTTAATCAAAAGAAGTATCAGAAAACAACCATGTCTTCGTTTTATATCAAGATTCATCTACAAAATTACTTGCGGGTCAATTCATCAATCGAGCATATTAAGCACTTGTCATTAAAATGAAGTGCTTTTAATTAACTGTCTCAATAAAAGAACCCTGCTTTTATGAAACGTTAATATGAACATCATTCAAGAATTAAGTATCAAAAAGGATGACCAGCATAACAACTCAATCATCTAATTACCATCCCAATCAAACAAAAAGATTACTAACTTTCTCCCAAATAATTACTACAGAAGTAATTTCCTCTAAGTAGTTCCAGATTAAAACATCTGTATGAACTAATACACATATGTATATAATGTTGTTTCTAATGTATTTGCTGTCAGTTCTATTCCCCTTTTTTTTACAGTTGAAATTTCAAGAGATATATTTCAAATAAGAATTCCAATAGAACTACCTTCCTTTCATACTACTCATCCAATTTCAAACAATCAAATGCAGAAGAGAAAAGTAGTCATTCACCATGAAAATACTGGTGTCATTTCTCAAATTCATCCACAACATAATACTTCTTTTAATTTAGAAAAGAAGGAAAACAACAATTAATTGCTGATGCTTACGCCCAAGACAGTAAGAAATTCCTTCAATATCAAATATAGAATCTCAACCGTATAAGAGAAGAAATAATCATTACTTCAAATTATCCATCCAATATTCTCTTCCTTTTCATCATAATTGTAATAAATAATTTATACAAGAAGTGAAAACAATCAAAATAAAGAACATTTAAACCCATAATTAAATGAAAAGAAGAAGTTTCATATCATCCCTTCTCATTACTTAGTTGATTATCAACTAATTATCCACGATCTGCACCCATATGATAACTTCTTTTAACATTATATTTCAGAGTTAGAACTTACTAATCACCATTTAAGGAAGCATATCAGAGCTCATCATTTCCACAATATATATATTATAATATATATATATATATATATATATATATAAAACAACAAAATCTTCTAATTAAAATCCTTTCAATAGTTATTTCCCAAACGAATATTTCCAGCTTAGGTACAACAAGCAAGAATGTACTTACTAGTTACAAAATCATGTTTCTTAGCATAATAATAAAAAGAATCGTTTTTCAAATATTAAAGTAAGAATTCAACTTCATTTTCAGTTTTAATGAAACAACAAAGAGGTTTAGAATGCAGTTTGAATATATACACACACACATATATATATACATATAATTTCATCATCGAGTCTAAAGGAGACTGAAATAGTAAACTCTATTCCATCCGGCAGATACCCATATACTCAGTTCTAGAATTAGGTAAATAGTTACTAAAACAAATTCTTTCACTCGATTTCAAACCAAATACGGAGGCATTTAATCGTTTTAAATTGCGTAAGAGTAAAACGATGAAACAAGCCCACTATCCCAAAGAATTTGTATTCTATGCGCTGTAATACAACCAGAGAAAATAACTCACGCACAGTTCCATCAAGCATTCTCGTTTTTTTTTTAAACCATTCACGCACAGAACTCAGAAAACAATCTACATATCACTATCACTTCCATCAAACCGAACCCATAATGCACAATGAAACCCAATTACCATTACTTTCAGAATTTAAAACAAGAGAAAGAGAAAACTCGTTTCCTTAATAATTTCAGTAAAGAAACACTCATTTTCTTCAAAATACACAAGAATACCCAAGTCGTGTTCGTTTTATAATGACAGCTCAAACCAGAGGTCATATCGAATCCTTTTATCCTTCCATTTTTACAAGAATGCACAGAACTCAGAAAACAATACTCACATCGTTGGTACATTCACCAACTCGAATCCATAATGGGTAATAGAAACGATTACACAATACTATCAATGCAGACTCATACAACAAGAACAGATTCATTTCATTTACCCATTTTGCAAAGAAATATTCAAGTCGCATACAAAGCAAAGAAAATGACTCAACCCAAAATCACTTCAACATAACAGCAAAATTGAATAACCAAAACCCCCTTCATAAGAGCAGGGTTGTTTTAATGAGACGATTAAGCAAAAGCAAATGGTTTAAGGAGAAGGGCTTAACATGCCTGTTAATCTTTCTTGAAGCTCAAAGAAAACCACACCCACAGGAGCTATTCTTCTCCACGGCGACAGTAGTAAAGCTTTCCAAATAGTCACCTACTTCCACAGGCTTAAAAATAGCCCTCGGCTTCTCCCAAGACAGAATCAATAACCAAAAATTACAGCAGGTTCGACAGAACCATGGAGGAACAAAATGCAGAGCAACTAAAATCCAAATGCGCACAGCAACAAACAAACTTCCCTCACAATCCTCTTTCCAAGGTGAGCTGGTCGCTAAGACCAAGACAATTAATGCATTGAATGCATTCCTTTTTCCTTTTTCCTCACGCAACCGCCGACTCAAGTTGGTGAGTTACTAATTTCAAATTTTTGCATGCAATCATGGTTTAGTTTCACAACTAGCTGGATGCCTCCAACTTTCCCTATGTTCCCGCCAAACTTGGCGCTGCAACCAGTAAGGATGCCATTCATTGTCCTAATTAATTTCCAACCTTCCCTCCTTATCCTTTCCATCCACATGGGTCTATGCGTCCCCTTCCTTAGGTTAGGATTAGTTTAGGATTTTAATAGTCCATATCTAGGTCATTCGCCTAGTTCATAGGTTAGTAGGATTTACATCTATTTTCACCCTTATAAAATCTAAAATCCATATAGGATAGTAGTTAGGATATTAGATAAAACTTAGGGGTAGGTTAGGGTTTAATCCCCTATTATTTAATTAATTAGTTTCCAATCAAGTCCTTCCGACTGACATTCATATTCAACACTATGCAGGATGTTTCGTCCCATGTTCCACATACCTGAGCCACCCACATCCAGGCCTTTATCACCTTACGTGGTCTAGTGTTACAACGGTGTGCGGTTCGAGAATCGAACCTTTTTCATTGGCATCTACGTACCAGATATTTATACCTGAAATCAGGTGCTGCAACATTTACATCAACCTTCAGTCTGGTTTAAAAGTAAATCGACAAAGCGATCACAAGAAGGTCACAAGATACCTTGGATCAATGGAATTGATTCAAGGTGTGCTGTCAATCAGCGAATAGAGTTCATCAAGCATATGACAAATCTATTATCACATCAACAATCATACAAGTAATAATAACTTCTATCCCAAGTAACAAATTACAGCAAACAAGGGTCCAGATTAACAACACATTCCTTTAAGATCAAAGATATATCTTAACATGTTTATCTTCATTTCTGCGATAGCTATAATGTTATCCAAAATGTGCCCCACTGCTCATTTTGAGGCTAACTCCTTGTGTTCTTGCCTCTCTTGTACCTCAGTCTCCATTTTTGATTTTCAGGCACTCAAATCTTTTGGAAATTGCACCATTGGATAGAGCTCTCTCTCTCGGCTTTCCGAGAAAGGTAAAGTTTTCCTCCTAACTCCTCATATTTTTCAAGTTATGGCTCGCGGAGTTTTGTGGGAAATTTTCCCCTTGGAAGCTACCACGTGTCCCAAGAGGTGGCAGAGCACGGGGATTTTCAAAAAAATTTCCAAATGCAAAAAAGAGGTAAAATTTGAAATTTTTTCCCGCCGATCCGTTTTGGGCCTGTTTTTGCCCTAAATCTTCAAATGGCCATAAATTTCGATCCAGAGCTCAGATTTTCATGTTCTTTATATCAATGGAAAGCTGGTAAAATTCTCTACAAGATTCCATGGTCAATTTTGAATTTTGGTTCAGTTTGGAGGGAGAAAATCAAAAAACACTTCTGGTACGTGCCCATGGACAGAACTGACGTTTCAACAACCAATTTTAATGCAAAATGGGTCGCATTCTTCTCAAAGCATAGTAAAAATGTCGGGGCATGGGTTTATAAGGACCCATGCTTTTTAATGCATTTTGGTCAATGAGGAATGGCTCCCACGTTTTTCACATTTTCTCTCTCACAGGCTCGACCCATTACCGTAAAAGCGATTTGGCTCATTTTTCAAAGGAACACCTTTTTACATAGAAAGCTTTTGTTTTCACTTTTAACAAGTGATTTTGGCAAGTATCAGACCTTTCATGGATTGTAATGAGGTTTTTTCGCCTCTTTGGTGTTGGAATACAAGGATTTTGATGTTGAAAATCACAATGCAGGCTCTGTGAATGCTTTCAGTCCTTTGTATGTGTTGTTTGCTTCATTTCAAACCCTTGTTTACAGCTTATCAACCTGTGCATGATGTTTTATGTTGTAATTTCTGATTTGTGTCAATTTACATGAGTAAGAAGTGCTCACCACTCCTTTGGTGTATCACCCTTATCAGTTTAGTTTTAATTTTTACATTTCTTATCCCTGTCTCCTTGCAAATTAGGATAAATTAGGATCTGAACCTCTGCAGTTGTGTAAATAATAGATCTAATCAGAGGAGTTTGAGGAACCAACCTCTAATCTAGAGATTCCTCTCTCATCTTGCAAGTCCCACACTTGGAGAGAGGTTTCAATGTTGTGCAATCACACTGGATGCCCTAAACATCAACTTAGAACCTTGATTTACATCCAGGGGTGCTGCTGATTTGCAACAACAGTTTTGGCACGCCGGTGGGACCTTAGAGGTCTCATTTTTATTGCAGCAAAGTTGATGTGCATCTGTTACAATTTTCTTACTTAAAAGAGCTATAAGTTGCACATCCGGAGACTCCAAGGAAGAAGAATCAACTGGTTTTAGCAGTGTAGACCTGAAAACTCATGAGAAGAATCACTACAAGGTCAAGAGCTGGAGAAGAAGAGGCGTTGTTTGAATATCTGTCAGTTATCTCCAAGAGTAAGGAAAAGTGGGAGGAGAATCCAAAGGTCTCCATCTCCACCAAACAGAACTCTCTCAACTCCTCCACCTGGTAGGCCTTTCATTCAATCAAAAGGGTTCTAAGGCCAATTAGAATGGCACAAAACAACCCCTATATCAATTTCACTAGCAGCAGCCCACTTGCTCTCAATGCACAACATCTAATTCCAATTGCAGCCTTGAAGAACATTCCATACTTCACTGGAGAGAATCAGACTACTCCAGGTGATCATGTTAAAGACATTGCCAACCTTTGTGCAATTCATGAAATCAATGAGATGCAAGTGGCTATCAAATTGTTGGCATCTTCATTCAAGGGGAAAGCATTGCAATGGTTTAGAAGTCTTGCCTCAGGTTCTATTTAGAATTGGAACTAGCTATGTATAGCACTTCATGAGCAATTTGGAGAGAAGGGAGACAACTTGTCTCTTTTGGAGCAGCTGACAACCATCAAGAGAGCTCCCAATGAGTAGCTGACTGATTTCAACTTCAGATTTCAAAGGACTTGGGAGAGAATTCCAGTGGCAGTCAGGCCAACAGCGGAAGGTGCTTTTCTCTACTACCTCAAAGCTCTAAATTTTGATATTTCTATGTTGATTCAGTCCATGGGAGGCATAACTATCCCTATGGCTTATAGCATTGCCATTAGGGCTGAAAATTGTTTGATCCAAGCTGGCAAACTAGCCCCTAGACCTCCCATGCCATTGTTTCCAAGTTTAGAGAGCCCAAACACTAATCAAGCACCTAATTTGGCTCCTTCTCCCATTCCTAGAAATCAGAGTTCAAATGAAGCTTCTACTTCATCTCCAAGTGCCCCAAATGAGCTTCAAGAAGTCATGAAGCAATTACAAAATTTAGGCAATGAGCTGGTTACTCTCAAGAGGCAACAAGCCCAAGGTTTTAGACCTTCTTATCAGCCCCAAGCTCAACCTAACAGGCAGCCATACCAACCACAAAGACCACCCAATCCAGCTGCAAATCTATATCAAGCAAGGCCTCCTGCCAACAGACCATTTCAGCCCTATAATCCAAATGCCATATCTGCCTCTAAGGCATTGGTGCCAACACAAAACAACGTTGCTCGGGAGTATGATTGGTGTTTTCCATGTAATGAACCTCACAACCAATCTATGTGCTTCAATGGTGCTTTGAATCAAGCATTAATGGTGAAAACTACTAGTGTGGAGGGTGAGGCAGTCGAGAAACAACCAACAACAAGAAACATTCCAGCAGCAATCAGCCCCAAATGACACCACACTTGTGAAGCTGCGGCAGCAGAAGATTTTGTGGCATGAATCAAGTAGTTTCTCAAGGTGTTGCAGCCAACACAAGGTCAAAAAGAAGGAATTTGGGTGAAGAGCAGCCATTAGCTCCAACCAATCTCCAACCTTCTATGGCTCCACAAATGGTTGGCAAGCAAAATCCAATTTCAAATGCACAAGGGCAGCCAAGAACAACTCCTAGACCAACTCAAATACTAGTTGTTGCTGCCCACATGCAAGGAGTGAATGTGCCAACCAAGGGAAAACAAAGAGATCCTCCATCACCATTCAGTATCATTGATCAGATGAAGAAGACAAATGTAAATATATCAATGTGGGAATCCCTATCTATCCCGGGCCAGAGATTTGCTACAAGCTGCCATGAAGGACCTGGCCAACTTGAATCAGCAAGTTCGGATGCAGAGAAAGTGCTCACAAATGCTGCCCAGCCTAAAGGGAATCATGGAGGACAGCAAGGTAAAATGTTGAAGCCCCCTCCTTTCTATGTTTCATTAATCATTGGAAATCAGTTAGTGCACAATTGCATGATAGATTCGGGGCAAGTAGCTCAGTGATGCCTAAACAAATAGCTGATCAGCTAGGGCTCTAGTATGAAACCATATCCAAAGGGGTAGTGTAGCTAGATGGGACAGCAGTAACAACAGTTGGAGTGATTAGAAACTTGAGTCTTACCTTGCATGCATGTCCAAATGTTGTTGTTTTACAAGATGTATCAGTTATAGACCTTCCACCACTCTTTGCCCTATGCTTGTCAAGGGACTTCACAGCCAAGATTGGAGGATATTTGTCTATTGATTGGTCACACATGCTGTTCAGAATGAGGTATGGAACCAAAGCTACAATCAGGTCTGAACCTATTGCAAACTTCCACATTGAGCCCTACACTCCAAGTCAGATCAATGCCAATTGTTCAGCATTTGATCAAGAAGATCACCCAAGCACTGATGAAGCTGACACCAAGGTTGGAAGCATCCCGGATCTAACTCTTGATGAATGGGAAAACAAGGTACATGCTTTTGATCCTTATCAAGAAGTAGAAGAATCTGAGCTAGGAGTCTATTGCATACATGAAGAAGATCAGCCCATCCCTAGCATCACCAAGCCAAACTATAAGGATGACAATGAGGTATGGCAGCTGTTTTTTGATGGATCAAGGAGTAGATAAGGTGCAGGAGGTGGAGCCATGCTTGTTTCACCTCAAGGAGTAAAGTACTATTCAGCTTTTAGATTTCAGTTTGCATGCTCCAATAACACTGCTGAATATGAAGCCTTGGTGCAAGGGATGCATTGGGAAATAAAGAGAGGAATAAAGAACTTGCAAGTCTTTGGTGACAGTGAATTGATTGTAAATCAGGTCAAGGGACAACATGCTACCAAGAATGATCTACTCAAGTGCTACAAGAACAGGGTATGGGACCTCATGGAAGATTTTGAGGGTTTTGGCATCAAATCCATTCCTAGGAAAGAGAACCAAGTTGTTGATAGGCTTGCAGCAGTAGGGGCAGCCTTTGACATTGTGGAAAGCATTCAACAAGACAAGGTATAGCCAAACATCCACGTGATTGTGAGGCCTTCAAGTGCGGATAACAATGTAAGTTGGCAAGTGTTTGAAAATGACCAAGCAAATCATCCATTTCTTGCAAGAAGAAGTGAGTTCTCGGCTAAGAATCAAGAAAAATTGGAACAATGAATATGGTGACCAAGTGGTACAGTGAGAACTAATAAGCTACCCAAGGGACTTATCACTTTGGAGTCCATTTTAATCCCAATGATCAGTTTAGGAAGAGAAAGCAAACATTCATGTCAAGAGAGAAGATTCAGTATCCATCTTGGTGGAAGAGAACAAACCATTGCAAATTGGAAAGATGACAATTGAACAAGAAAGGTATGAGTTCATGTAGTTGTGTCAAGAGTTCCCTGATGTGTTTGCTTGGAGCTATGAAGACTTGAAAGGTTTCAATCCCAACTTAGCTCAACATACCATTGAATTGGATCCAAATACTAAGCCTGTCAGGCAGAAAAAAAGACCAGTCAATCCACACATGGAGCCTCTCATGAGGAAAGAATTGAACAAGTTGATTGAGTCAAGAATCATATTCCCAATCAAGCATTCTAGTTGGGTTGCCAACTTAGTTCAGTTAGAAAAAGAATAGTGGAGAGATCAGATTGTGTGTTGACTTTAGAGACTTGAATAGAGCATCTCTCGAGGACCATTACCCACTCCCTTCCATGGAGAAAATATTGCAAGTTGTGGCTGGCTCGAGAAGTTTTCACTACTTGATGGCTACTCAGGGCTACAATAAGATTATGGTGAAGGAAGAAGATCAGTTCAAGACAGACTTCACAACCAAATGGGGAACTTATGCATACGGGAAAATGCCATTTGGGCTGTCAATGCTGGAGCTACCTTCCAAAGAGCAATGGACATGGCGTTCAAAGGTTTGATTAACAACATGGTGCTGATATACCTTGATGATATCACTTTTTTTTCAAAAATACAGCAGACCACCCTCTCTCATTTGAGACAAGTCTTCCACGAGGTGCGGGAGATTTGGAGTGTCTTTGAATCCTAAGAAGTGTATCTTTCCTAACACATGAAGGAAAGCTCCTTGGCCATATTGTCTCAAAGAAGGATTAGTAATTGATCGAGAGAGGGTTGAAGCCATAAGAGCACTACCATTGCCAAGCCACAAGAAGGCCTTGAGTTTCTTGGGGAGAATAAACTTTTTTGGAGGTTTGTCCCAGATTTTGCAGCCCTTGTCAAACCTATCACCAAAATGTTAAAGAAAAGCATGGCTTTCAAGTGGACAGCAGAAGGCAAGGAGAGTTTTGAAGCAATCAAAGAAGCCATCTCTCAAGCACCAACCCTCATCAACCCGGACTTCTCCAAGGATTTCATCCTCTATGCATTTGGAGGTAATGATATTATTTCTGCCATTTTGGTACAACAGAACAAGGACAACGATGAGCAACCAATTGCTTTCTTGCCGAGCCTAGATGACTATGAGGTGAGGTATTCTTTTATTGAGAAGCATGTACTTACAAGTAGTCGAAGCTTGAAGAAATTCAAGCATTTAGTCTCAAACAACAAGGTCAATTGCTGGTCTCTCATCTTTGGGGTTAAAGACTTCCTCCTCAACAAGGATTTGAATGAGAAAAGGGCAGGTTGGATCACTCGTGTCATGGAGTATGACATTGAGATCAAGGTCACCAAGCTGGTAAGAGGAAAAGGATTGTGTGAGCAGCTGATTTTGGGAAGCAAAAGAAGTATGCAATGAAGAAGAGGTTGTTTTGTGATTCAAGACAGCCATGAGCCAAGTGGCACTCAAGAAGAAAATAATGCTATCCCCACTCCTTGCTGGACCCAAGGTATAATACACTTCCTAAGCATAGGCCTATGCCCTGGAGATGAACAAGACCCAAAGAAGACACTTCAGATTCGCAAAGGTTGTCCCATATGCCATTGTTGATGGAGTTTTGTTCAAGAAAGATGTGAATGGAGTGCTGCTTGAGATGCATTAGCACAAATCAGATTCATAGGGTGTTGGAAGAGTTCCATGGTGGACCAGCTGGTGGTCATTTTGCACTGAGAGTGACAGCTCTAAAAATTATGAAGGCTGGTTATTATTGGCCCAAGATTTTCAGTGATTGCTTTGCATGGATCAAGAGGTGTAAGAATTGTGCATTCTTCACAGGAAAAGAGAGACTTGCTGCCCTTCCATTGCATCCAATCTCAGTTGACCAGCCATTCATGCAATGGGGTTTGGACTTCATTGGAGTCATTAATCCTAATTCAAGCCAAGGGCACAAATGGATTTTGACCACCAGACTACTTCACCAAGTGGACTAAAGTAGTAGCGCTCAAAGAAGCAAATGAGTCTAGCATCTTAGACTTCTATGAGGGCATAGTAACCAGATTTGGCATACCTTCTACAATAATCTCAGATAATGCATTGGCATTCATTGGATCCAAGGTGGTGAGTGGGCTATCAAGAATAGGATCTACCTAAGTACTTCATTAAACTATTACCCTCGAGGTAATGGCGGTGAGTCTACAAACAAGAACTTGTTGAGGATCATTAGGAGAACTCTTGATGAGAATCAGAGGTCTTGGCATACCAAACTGAAATCAGCCTTATGGGCTGATAGGATAACTCCCAAGAGATCCACGGGTAACTCTCCATTCAGGCTTGTCTATGGAAGAGAAGCAATCTTGCCCATGTCTCTTGAGTTGCCAACATTGGAACTCATGAAACAGTTGGAGCTGTTGGAATTTGAGCCCATGGAGGTGAGATATGCAGAGTTGATGGAGCTTCAAGAGATCAGAGATCAGGCATCCCAAGCAATGGAGAAGGATCAAGCTTTGATCAAGAAGACCTTTGACAGGAAGGCCAAGAGTAGATCTTTCTAGGTTGGAGATCTAGTGTTAAAATGGGATGCAGATAGAGCAAAACCGGGAAGGCATTCAAAATTTGATGCCATTTGGAGTGGCCCATACATGGTCACAAAGTGCAAGAACAACAATGCTTTCCAATTGTCTTCATTGGATGGTGAAGAACTGCAGATTCTAGTCAATGGAATCTATCTCAAGCATTACTTCTAAAGGGAAATTATCCACCTTGTAAATATTAGCTTAGGTTTCCATTCCTTCAAGTGCTTGTGCACATTGTTTTGTTGTAGGTTAGTTTTTCTTTCCCTAAGTGCTTTGGCACAACTTTGTCATCCCTGGAGATGTTTTGCAATCCTTGCTTCCATCAGGTGATATTCCATCTTCCTCCTTACAACATTCTAAGTCAGTTGGGGTTCCAAACAGAAAATTTGATGACTCCATGCCCAATGGACTACTTCAGGCAACTGGTATTTTCATCTAGCAGGCAGATGACCCCTCTGAGTCGCCAAAATTGTTATCCAAAATGTGCCCCTACTCATTTTTGATGGCTAACTCCTTGTGTTCTTGCCTCTCTTGTGCCTCAGTCTCCATTTTTAATTTTTAGGCACTCAAATCTTTCTTAAAATGGCACCATTGGATAGATATCTCTCTCAGCTTTCCAAAAAGTAAAGTTTTCCTCCTAACTCCTCATATTTTTCAAGTTATGGCTCGGCGGAGTTTTTGTGGGAAATTTTCCCCTTGGAAGCCCGTAGCTAATAGGAAGCTGCCACATGTCCCAGGAGGTGGTGGAGTGTGAGGATTTTGAAAAAAAGTTCCAAATGCAAAAATGAGGTAAAATTCAAAATTTTTTTCCCGCCGATCCGTTTTGGGCCTATTTTTGCCCTAAATCTTCAAACTGCCATAACTTTCGATCCAGAGCTTGGATTTTCAGCATTCTTTATATCAATGGAAAGCTGGTGAAATTCTCTACAAGATTTCATGATGAATTTTGAATTTTGGTTCATTTTGGAGGAGAAAATCAAAAAACACTTTTGGTATGCCCATGGATAGAACTGACGTTTCAACAACCAATTTTAATGCAAAATGGGTCACATTCTTCTCCAGCATGGTCAAAAATGTCAGGGCATGGGTTTGTAAGGACCTCCATGCTGTTTTTAATGCATTTTAGTCAATGAGGAATGGATCCCACATTTTTCACATTTTCTCTCTCCTAGGCTCGACCCATGCACTGTAAAAGCCAGATTTGGCTCATTTTTCAAAGGGAACACTTTTTTGCACAACAAGCTTCTATTTTCACTTTCAACAAGTGATTTTGGCAAGTATCAGACCTTCCAGGGATTGTAACAGGTTTTTCTACCTCTTTGGTGTTGGAATACAAGAATTTTGATGTTGAAAATCACATGCGCAGCTCTGTGAATGCTTTCGAGTCCTTTATATGTGTTGTTTGCTTCATTTCAAACCCTTGTTTACACTTATCAACTTTGTGCATGATGTTTTATGTTGTAATTTATGATTTGTGTCAATTTGCATGAGCAAGAAGTACTCACCACTCCTTTGGTGTATCACCCTTATCAGTTTAGTTTTAATTTTTGCATTTCTTATCCCTATCTCCTTGCAAATTAGGATAAATTAGGATCTGAACCTCTGCAGTTGTGCAAATAATAGATCTAATCAGAGGAGTTTGAGGAACCAGCCTCTAATATGGAGATTCCTCTCTCATCTTGCAAGTCCCACACTTGGAGAGAGGTTTCAATGTTGTGCAATCACACTGGATGCCCTAAACATCAACTTAGAACCTTGATTTACATCCAGGGGTGCTGCTGATTTGCAACAACAACAACAACATTATGAAAAGTAATCACCATGATAACTTACAAAAACAAGGCATTACATAAAATAACAATACATGCCTGTGATTAATTTTCCATCCTCTCTTGGTGTTGTTTGACTAATTTCGATTCTTCATTACGCTTATCAATTTGTGCATGATGTTTTGTTGCATTTTATGAATTGTGTCAATCTGTAGAAGTAAAAAAATTCTTACCACTCCTTTGGTGTATCACCTATTAGCATTAGCTTTAGTTTATCTCGCATTCTCTATCTCTGTCTCCTTTGGAATTTAGTTTATCTCGCAACTTGTAAGTGATAAATCTGATCGGAGGAATTGAAGAACCAGCCTCTAAACCGGAGAATCCTTTCTCATTTTGCAAGTCTCACTCTTGGGGAAAGGATTCAATGTTGTGCAATCACACTGGGTGCTAGTATGATCAAACTAGAAATCGATCAACATCCAGGGGTGTCTTCTTTGATTTACAACAATAGTTTTGCACGCCTTGTGGACCTAGAAGTCTTCATCTTCATTGTAACAAAATTGATGTGCATTTGTTGCAAGTTTCTTACTTTAAAAGAGCTATAAATTACACATCCGGTGACTCCAAGGAAGAAGAATCAACTAGTTTTAGCGGCAGGACACTGAAAACTCATGAGAAGAATCACTACAAGGTCAAGAGCTAGAGAAGAAGAGGTCTTTGTTTGAATATTTGTAATTATCTCCAAGAATAAGGCAAAGATGGAGGAGAATCCAAAGGTCTCCATCTCCACCAAATAGAACTCTCTCAACTCCTCCACCTTGTAGGCCTTTCATTCAATCAACAAGGGTTCTAAGGCCAATCAGAATGGCACAAAACAACTCCTATGTCAATTTCATTCGCAGCAGCCCACTTGCTCTCAGTGCACAAAATCCAATCCCAGTTGCAGCATTGAAGAACATTCCATACTTCACTGGAGAGAATCAGACCACTCCTGGTGATCATGTTAAGGATATTGCTAACATTTGTGCAATCCATGAGATCAATGAAATGCAAGATTCTTTGTCAAATTCTGGCATCTTCATTCAATGGGAAATCTTTATAATGGTTCAGGATCCTTGCCTCAGTTCTATTCAAAATTTGAATCAGCTATGTATAGCCCTCCATGAGTAGTTTGGGAAAAAGAAGATAACTTGTCCCTTTTGGAGTAGTGACAACTATCAAAAGAACTCCCAATGAGCGGTGCCGATTTTAATTCAGATTTCAAATGACTTGGGAGAGAATTCTAGTGGCGAATGGCCAACACCGAGAAGGTGCTTTTCTTTATTACCTTAAAGCTTTAAATTATAATATTTCTATGTTAATTTAGTCCATGGGAGGCACAACTATCCCCATTGCTTATGGAATTGTCATTAGAGCTGAAAATTGTTTGATTCAAGTGGCAAGCTAGCTCCTAGGCCTCCAATGCCATTATTTCCAAGTTTAGAGAACCAAAGTACTAGCCAAGTGCCTAATTTAGCTTCTATTCCCACTCCTAGAAATCAGAATTCAAGTGAAGCTTCCACTTCATCTTCTAGTGCCTCAAATGAACTTCAAGAAGTCATGAAGCAATTGCAAAATCTAGGTAATGAGCTGGTTACACTCAAGAGGAAGCAAGCTCAAGGTTTTAGACCTTCTTTCTAGCCCCAAGCTCGGCCCCTAAGGTAGCCATATCAACCCCAAAGACCACCCAATCTAGCTGCAAATCTGAATCAAGCAAGGCCTCCCGCCAATAAACCATTTCAGCCCTATAATCCCAATGCTACATCTCGTATCTAAAGCATTAGTGCCAATACAAAACAATGTGGCTCAAGAGTATGATTGGTGTTTCCCATGCAATGAACCTCATAACCAATCCATGTGCTTCAACGGTGCCTTGAATCAAGCATTAATGGTGACAAAAACTGGTGTGGAGGGTGAAGGTAGTCAAAGAAATGACCAACAATAAGAAACATTCTAAAAGAATCAGCTCCGAATGATACCACACTTGTAAACCTGGCAGTGTAAGATTTTGTGGCATGAACCATATAGTTTCCCAAAGTGTTGCAGCCAACACAAGGTCAAAGAGGAGAAATTTGGGTGAAGAGCATCCATTGGCTCTAAGTAATTCACAACCTCTTGTCATTCCACAAACTATTGGCAAGAAAAATGCAATCCCTAGCACACAAGGATTGCCTAAAATAGTTCCTAGAAGCTAGCCCAAGTGCGATTGCTACTACCCATGCGCAAGGAATGAATGTGCGAGCTAAGGGACATCAAAAGGATACTTCATCTCCATTCAATATCATTGATCGGATGAAGAAGACAAATGTAAACATATCAATTTGGGAATCACTATCTATCCTGTGCCAAAGAGATTTACTACAAGCTGCCATGAAGGATCTGGTCAACTTCAAATCAGCAAGTCCAAATGCAAGAGAAGGTGCTAACAAATTCTACCCACACTGAGGGGAATCATGGAGGACAGTGAGGTAAGATGTTGAAGCCCCCTCCATTCTATGTTTCATTGATCATTGGGAACCAATTAGTACACAATTGCATGTTTGATTCCGGGACAAGTAGTTCAAGAATTCCCAAGCAAATAGCTGATCAATTGGGAATTCAAGATGAAACCATATCCAAAGGGGTGGTACAATTGTATGGGACAGTAGTAACACTGGTTGGAGTGATTAAAAACTTGATTCTTACTTTGCATTACTGTCCCAACGTGGTTGTTTTGCAAGATGTTTCAATAATAGACCTTCCACCTCTCTTTGCCCTATGTTTGTCAAGGAGGATTTCACACTAAGATTGGAGGTTACTTATCTCGCTGATTGGTCACACATGTTGTTCGAACAAGATATGGAACCAAGGCCACAATCAACTCGAACCCATTGCAAACTTTCACATTTAGCCTTACACCCCAAGTCGGATAAATGCCAATTGTTCAAGACATTTGACCAAGAAGATCACCTAAGCACCGATGAAGTTGACACCAAGGTCGGAAGTATCCTAGATCTAACTCTTGATGAATGGGAAAACAAGGTGCATGCTTTTGATCCTTATCAAGAAATAGAAGAATCTGAGTTAGGAGTCTATTACATGCATGAAGAAAATCAGCCTATCCCTAGCATCACCAAGCCAAACCACAAGCATGACAATGAGGTATGGCGGTTGTTTTTGATGGATCAAGGAGTAGACAAGGTGCAGGAGGTGGAGCTATGCTTGTTTCACCTCAAGGAGTTAATTATTATTCAACTTTTAGATTTCAGTTTGCATGCTCTAACAACACTATTGAATATGAAGCCTTGGTGCAAGGACTTCAATGGGCAATCAAGAGAGAAATAAAAACTTGTAAGTCTTTGGTGACAAAGTGAGTTGATTGTCAACCAAGTCAAGGGCAGCATGCTTTGTCAAGAATGATCTACTCAAGTGCTACAAGAATAGGGTGTGGGACCTCATGGAATATTTTGAGGGTTTTGACATCAAATCCATTCCTAGGAAAGAGAACCAAGTCTGTTGACAGGCTTCGCAGAGTTAGGGTAGCCTTTGACGTTGTTGAAAGCATTCAAAAGGACAAGGTACTGCTAAACATCGATGTGATTGTGAGGCCTTCAAAGTGCCGGACAACAATGTAAGTTGGCAAGTGTTTGAAAATGATCAGCAAATCATCCATTTTTTGTAAGAAGAGGCTGAGTTCTCGGCTAAAAATCAGAAAAGTTGGAGCAGCAAAGATGGTGACCAAGTGGTGTAGCCGAGAACCAATAAACTTACAAAGGGGCTTATTACTTTGGAGTCCATTTTCAATCCTAATGATTAGTTTAGGAAGGAGAAAGTAAACATCCAAGTGAAGAGAGAAGATTCAGTGTCCATCTCGGTGGAAGAAGGCAAATCACTCCAAGTTGGAAAGATGACAACTAAGCAAGAAAGGTATGAGTTCATACAACTTTGTCAAGAATTCCTTGATGTGTTTGCTTGGAGCTATGAATATTTGAAAGGTTTCAATCGAGTTAGCTCAACAAACCATTGAATTGGATCCAAATACTAATCCCATTAGGGAGAAGCAAAGGCCAGTCAACCCCCACATGGAGCCTCTCATGAGGAAAGAATTGAATAAGTTGCTAGAATCAAGAATCATATTCCCTATCAAGCATTCTAGTTGGGTTGCGAACTTGGTTCGATCGAGTAAAGAAGAGTGGGGAAATCAGATTGTGTGTTGACTTCAGAGATTTGAATAGAGCATCTCTCAAGGATCATTAGCCACTACCTTCCATGGAGCAGATTTTGCAAGTTGTTCTTTGGCTCTCGAAAGGTTTTCACTACTTGATGGTTATTTAGGGTATAATCAGATTTTGGTGAAGGAAGAGGATCAGTTCAAGACAACCTTTACAACCAAATGGGGAACTTATGCATACAAGAAAATGCCATTTGGGCTGTCCAACGCCGAGGGCTACCTTCCAAAGAGCAATGGACATGGCGTTCAAAGGTTTGATTAACAACATAGTGCTGATATATCTTGATGATATCACTATTTTTCAAAAATGTAGCAAACCACCTCTCTCATTTGAGACAAGTGTTCTAAAGTTGTAGAAGATTTGGAGTCTCCTTGAATCCTAAAAATGTATTTTCTTAGGTCATGAAGGAAAGCTCCTTGGTCACATTGTCTCCAAAGAAGGATTAGCAATTGATCGAGAAAGAGTTGAAGCCATAAGAGTACTACCATTGCAGCTAAGCCAAAGTTTCTTGGGGAGAATAATTTTGTTCGGAGGTTTGTCCCAAAAATCCCTTCAAAGTTTCTTGGGGAGAATAATTTTTGTTCGGAGGTTTGTCCCAAATTTTGCAGCCCTAGTCAAGCCTATCTACCTCTCTTGTGCCTCAGTCTCCATTTTTTATTTTTAGGCACTCAAATCTTTCTAAAAATGGCACCATTGGATAGAGCTCTCTCTCAGCTTTCCAGAAAGGTAAAGTTTTCCTCCTAACTCCTCATATTTTTCAAGTTATGGCTCGACGGAGTTTTTGTGGGAAATTTTCCCTTAGGAGGCCCGCGGCCAATAGGAAGCGCCACGTGGCACCTGGAGTGGTGGAGCGGGGAAAATTTGAAAATTTTTCCAAAGACCAAACGGGTAAAAATTCAAACTTTTGCCCGCCGATCCGATTTTGGCCTGTTTTTGCCCTAAATTTTCAAATCGCCATATCTTTCGATCCAGAGCTCGGATTTTCATGTTCTTTATATCAATGGAAATCTGGTGAAATTATCTACATGATTCTGGGGTCAATTTTGCATTTTGGTTGAGTTTGGAGAGATAAAATCAAGAAACACCTCTGGCACGTGGTAATGGCTAGAAATGACGTTTCAACAACCAGTTTTAATGCAAAATGGGTCGCATTCTTCTTCAGCATGGCCAAAAATGTCAGGGCATGGGTCTGTAAGGATGCCCATGCTGTTTTAATGCATCTTCATTCAATGGGGAATGGCTTCCATGTTTTTTACATGTTTTCTCTCTCCTGGGCTCGACCCATGCATTGTAAAAGCCAGATTTGGCTCATTTTTTGAGGTTGAACATTTTTTTGGATAGCAAGCTTCTTCTTTCACCTTCAACAAGTGATTTTTGCAAGTATCAGACCTTCTTCATGATTGTAATAGGTTTCTACCTCTTTGATGTTGCAAATGCAAGGATTTTGACAGTGAAAATGACAAAGCAAGCAGACTCGTGATCAATTTTCAGTCCTTTGTTTGTATTGTCTTGCTTCATTTTGCACTCTAATTACATCTTATCACCTGTATGATGTTTCATGTTGCATTTTATGAAATTGTGTCAATTTTGCATGAACAAGAAGTGTTCACCACTCCTTTGGTGTATCACCTATTAGTTTAGTTTCAATTTTTGCACTTTCTATCTCTCGTCTCCTTGGAATTTAGAGTAGGATTAGGATTCAAACCTCTCGCAATTGTGCAAATAACAGATCTGATCAGAGGAGTTTGAGGAACCAGCCTCTAATCTGGAGATTCCTCTCTCATTTTACAAGTCCCACACTTGGAGAGAGGTTTCAATGTTGTGCAATCACACTGGATGCCTGAAACATCAACTTAGAAACCTGATTTGCATCCAGGGGTGCTGCTGATTTGCAACAATAGTTTTGGCACGCCTGGTGGGACCTTAGAGGTCTCATTTTCATTGCAGCAAAGTTGATGTGCATCTGCTGCAATTTTCTTGCTTAAAAGAGCTATAAATTACACATCTGGTGACTCCAAGGGGAAGAATCAGCTGGTTTTGGCAGTGCAGACCTGAAAACTCATGAGAAGAATCAACACAAGGTCAAGAGCTGGAGAGGAAGAGGTGTTGTTTGAATATCTATAGTTATCTCCAAGAATAAGGCAAAGTGGGAGGAGAATCCAAAGGTCTCCATCTCCACCAAAAAGTAACTCTCTCAACTCCTCCACCTGGTAGGCCTTTCATTCATCAACAAGGGTTCTAAGACCAATTAGAATGGCACAAAACAACCCCTATGTCAATTTCACTGGCAGCAGCCCACTTGCTCTCAATGCACAAAATCCAATCCCAATTGCAGCATTGAAGAACATTCCATACTTCACTGGAGAAAATCAGACCTCACCTGGTGATCATGTTAAGGATATTGCTAACATTTGTGCAATCCATGAGATCAATGAGATGCAAGTTGTTGTCAAACTGCTGGCATCTTCATTCAAAGGGAAAGCTTTGCAATGGTTCAGGAGTCTTGCCTCAGGTTCTATTCAAAATTGGAATCAGCTATGTATAGCCCTCCATGAGTAGTTTGGGGAAAAGGGAGACAACTTGTCCCTTTTGGAGCAGCTGACAACTATCAAAAGAGCTCCCAATGAGCAATGACTGATTTTAATTTCAGATTTCAAAGGACTTGGGAGAGAATTCCAGTGGCAGTCAAGCCAACAAAGAAGGTGCTTTTCTTTACTATCTCAAAGCTCTAAATTTTGATATTTCTATGTTGATTCAGTCCATGGGAGGCATAACTATCCCTATGGCTTATAGCATTGCCATTAGGGCTGAAAATTGTTTGATCCAAGCTGGAAAACTAGCCCCTAGACCTCCCATGCCATTGTTTCCAAGTTTAGAGAGCCCAAACACTAATCAAGCACCTAATTTGGCTCCTTCTCCCACTCCTAGAAATCAGAGTTCAAATGAAGCTTCTACTTCATCTCCAAGTGCCCCAAATGAGCTTCAAGAAGTCATGAAGCAATTGCAAAATTTAGGTAATGAGCTGGTTACTCTCAAGAGGCAACAAGCCCAAAGTTTTAGACCTTCCTTCCAGCCTCAAGCTCAGCCTAACAGGCAGCCATATCAACCTCATAGACCACCCAATCCAGCTGCAAATCTAAATCAAGCAAGGCCTCCCGCCAACAATGCACCATTTCAGCCCTATAATCCAAATGCTATATCGCCTCTAAGGCATTGGTGCCAACACAAAACAACGTTGCTCAGAGTATGATTGGTGTTTTCCATGCAATGAACCTCACAACCAATCTATGTGCTTCAACGGTGCCTGAATCAAGCATTAATGGTGACAACTACTGGTGTGGAGGGTGAGGGCAGTCAAGGAAACAACCAACAACAAGAAACATTCCAAAGCAGCAATCAGCTCCAAATGACACCACACTTGTGAACCGGGCAGCAGAGGATTTTTGTGGCATAAATCAAATAGTTCTCAAGGTGTTTGCAAGCCAACACAAGGTCAAAAAGAAGGAATTTGGGTGAAGAACAACCATTAGCTCCAACCAATCCACAACCTTTTATGGCTCCACAAATGGTTGGCAAACAAAATCCAGTTGTAAATGCACAAGGGCAGCCAAGAACAACTCCTCCTAGACCACCAACTCAAATACCAGCTTGTTGCTGCCCACATGCAAGGGATGAATATGCAAACCAAGGGACAACAAAGAGATCCTTCATCACCATTTAGTATCATTGATCGATGAAGAAGACAAATGTAAATATATCAATGTGGGAATCCCTATCTATCCTGTGCCGTAGAGATTTGCTACAAGCTGCCATGAAGGACTCGGCCAACTTCGAATCAAGCAAGTCCAAATGCAAGAGAAGGTGCTCACAAATGCTGCCCACTCAAGGGAATCATGGAGGACAACAAGGTAAAATGTTGAAGCCCCCTCCTTTTTATGTCTCATTAATCATTGGAAACCAATTGGTGCACAATTGCATGATTGATTCCAGGGCAAGTAGCTCAGTGATGCCCAAGCAAATAGCTGATCAGCTAGGACTTCAATATGAAACCATATCCAAAGGGGTAGTGCAGTTGGATGGGACAGCAATAACAACAGTTGGGGTGATTAGAAACTTGAGTCTTACCTTGCATGCATGTCCAAATGTTGTTGTTTTACAAGATGTATCAGTTATAGACCTTCCACCACTCTTTGCCCTATGTTTGTCAAGAGATTTCACAGCCAAGATTGGAGGATATTTGTCTGCTGATTGGTCACACATGCTGTTTAGAACGAGGTATGGAACCAAAGCTACAATCAGGTCTGAACCTATTGCAAACTTCCACATTGAGCCCTACACTCCAAGTCAGATCAATGCCAACTGTTTGGCATTTGATCAAGAAGATCACCCAAGCACTGATGAAGCTGACACCAAGGTTGGAAGCATCCCGGATCTAACTCTTGATGAATGGGAAAACAAGGTGCATGCTTTTGATCCTTATCAAGAAGTAGAAGAATCTGAGCTAGGGGTCTATTGCATACATCAAGAAGATCAGCCCATTCCTAGCATCACCAAGCCAAACCACAAGGATGACAATGAGGTATGGCAGCTGTTTTTTGATGGATCAAGGAGTAGACAAGGTGTGGAGAGGTGGAGCTATGCTTATTTCACCTCAAGGAGTAAAGTACTATTCAGCTTTTAGATTTCAGTTTGCATGCTCCAATAACACCGCTGAATATGAAGCCTTGGTGCAAGGGATGCATTGGGCAATAAAGAGAGGAATAAAGAACTTGCAAGTCTTTGGTGACAAGTGAATTGATTGTAAACCAAGTTAAGGGGCAAGCATGTGTCAAGAATAATCTGCTCAAGTGCTACAAGAACAGGTGTGGGACCTCATTGAAGATTTTGAGGGCTTTAGCATAAAATCCATTCCTAGAAAAGAAAACCAAGCTGCCGACAAAGCTTGCAGCATTGGGGCAGCCTTTGATATTGTGGAAAGCATTCAAAAGGACAAGGTACAACCAAACATCCATGTGATTGTGAGGCCTTCAAAGTGCCGGATAACAATGTAAGTTGGCAAGTGTTTGAGAATGACCAGCAAATCATCCATTTCTTACAAGAAGAAGCTGAGTTCTCAGCTAAAAATCAGGAAAAATTGGAACAGCAGTATGGTGACCAAGTGGTACAACTGAGAACTAACAAGCTGCCCAAGGGACTTATCACTTTGGAGTCCATTTTCAATCCCAATGATCAGTTTAGGAAAGAGAAAGCAAACATTCAGGTCAAGAGAGAAGATTCAATATCCATCTTGGTGGAAGAGAACAAACCATTGCAAATTGGAAAGATGACAATTGAACAAGAAAGGTATGAGTTCATACAACTGTGTCAAGAGTTCCCTGATGTGTTTGCTTGGAGCTACGAAGATTTGAAAGGTTTCAATCCCAAGTTAGCTCAGCACACCATTGAGTTGGATCCAAATACTAAGCCCATCAGGCAGAAACAAAGGCCAGCCAATCCACACATGGAACCTCTCATGAGGAAGGAATTGAACAAGTTGATTGAGTCAAGAATCATATTCCCAATCAAGCATTCTAGTTGGGTTGCCAACTTAGTTCCAGTCAGAAAGAAGAGTGGAGAGATCAGATTGTGCGTTGATTTCAGAGATTTGAATAGAGCATCTCTCAAGGACCATTACCCACTTCCTTCTATGGAGCAGATTTTACAAGTTGTTGCTGGCTCCGAAAGGTTTTCATTGCTTGATGGCTACTCAGGGTACAATCAGATTATGGTGAAGGAAGAAGATCAGTTCAAGACAGCCTTCACAACCAAATGGGGAACTTATGCATACAGGAAAATGCCATTTGGGCTGTCCAACGCTGGAGCTACCTTCCAAAGAGCAATGGACATGGCGTTCAAAGGTTTGATTAACAACATGGTGCTGATATATCTTGATGATATCACTATTTTTTCAAAGAATGCAGCAGACCACCTCTCTCATTTGAGACAAGTCTTCCAAAGGTGCAGGAGATTTGGAGTGTCTTTGAATCCTAAGAAGTGTATCTTCCTAGCACATGAAGGAAAGCTCCTTGGCCATATTGTCTCCAAAGAAGGATTAGCAATTGATCCAGAGAGAGTTGAAGCCATAAGAGCACTACCATTGCCAAGCCACAAGAAGGCACTTCAGAGTTTCTTGGGGAGAATAAATTTTGTTCGGAGGTTTGTCCCAGATTTTGCAGCCCTTGTCAAACCTATCACCAAGATGTTGAAGAAAAGCATGGCTTTCAAATGGACAGTAGAAGGCAAGGAGAGTTTTGAAGCAATCAAAGAAGCCATCTCTCAAGCACCAACTCTCATCAACCCAGACTTCTCCAAGGATTTCATCCTCTATGCATTTGGGGGTAATGATACCATTTTTGCCATTTTGGTACAGCAGAACAAGGACAATGATGAGCAGCCAATTGCTTTCTTCAGCCAAAGCCTAGATGACTATGAGGTGAGATATTCTTTTATTGAGAAGCATGTACTTGCAGTAATCAGAAGCTTGAAGAAATTCAAGCATCTAGTCTCAAACAACAAGGTTCAGCTTGTTGGTCTCTCATGGGAGTAAAGGACTTCCTCCTCAACAAGGATTTGAATGAGAAAAGGGCAGGTTGGATCACTCGTGTCATGGAGTATGACATTGAGATCAAGGTCACCAAGCTGGTAAGAGGAAAAGGATTGTGTGAGCAAGCTGATTCTGGGCAAGCAAAAAGGAGTATGCAATAAAGAAGAGGCTGTTTTGACAGTTCAAGACAGCCATGTGCAAGGTAGCACTCAAGAAGAGGATAATGTTGTCCCCACTCCTTGCTGGACCCAAGGTATAATGCACTTCCTAAGCACAGGCCTATGCCCTCCAGAGATGAACAAAACCCAAAGAAGACACTTCAGATTGCAGGCTGTCCCATATGCCATAGTAGACGGTGTTTTGTTCAAGAAAGATGTGAATGGAGTGCTGCTGAGATGCATTAGCACAAATCAGATTCATAGGGTGTTGGAAGAGTTCCATGGTGGACCAGCTGGTGGTCATTTTGCACCAAGAGTGACAGCTCTAAAAATCATGAAGGCTGGTTATTATTGGCCCAAGATTTTCAGTGATTGCTTTGCGTGGATCAAAAGGTGCAAGAATTGCATTCTTTCAGTGTAAAGAGAGGCTTGCTGCCCTTCCATTGCATCCAATTTCAGTTGACCAGCCATTCATGCAATGGGGTTTGGACTTCATTGGAGTCATTAATCCCAATTCAAGCCAAGGGCATAAGTGGATTTTGACAGCCATAGACTACTTCACCAAGTGGATCAAGCAAAGAGCACTCAAGGAAGCAAATGAGTCTAAAGCATCTTAGACTTCTATGAGGGGATAGTAACCAGATTTGGCATACCCCGCTACAATAATCTCAGATAATGCATTAGCATTCATTGGATCCAAGGTGACCGAGTGGGCTGTCAAGAACGGGATCTACCTAAGTACTTCATCAAACTACTACCCTCGTGGTAATGGCCAAAGCTGAATCTACAAACAAGAACTTGTTGAGGATCATTAGGAGGACTCTTGATGAGAATCGAGGTCTTGGCATACCAAACTGAAATCAGCCTTATGGGCTGATAGGATAACTCCCAAGAGATCCACAGTAACTCTCCATTCAAAGCTTGTTTATGGAAGAGAGGCAATCTTGCCCATGTCACTTGAGTTGCCAACATTGGAACTCATGAAGCAATTAGAGTTGCTAGAGTTTGGGCCCATGGAGGTGAGATATGCAGAGTTGATGGAGCTCCAAGAGATCAGAGATCAGGCATCCCAAGCAATGGAGAAGGATCAAGCTTTGATCAAGAAGACCTTTGATAGGAAGGCCAAGAGTAGATCTTTCCAAGTTGGAGATCTAGTGTTAAAATGGGATGCAGATAGAGCAAAACCGGGAAGGCATTCAAAATTTGATGCCATTTGGAGTGGCCCATACATGGTCACAAAGTGTAAGGACAACAATGCCTTCCAATTGTCTTCATTGGATGGTGAAGAACTGCAGATTCCAGTCAATGGAATCTATCTAAAGCATTGCTACTAAAGGGAAATTCTCCACCTTGTAAATATTAGCTTAGGTTTTCATTCCTCCAAGTGCTTGTGCACATTTTTTTTCAGAGGTTGTTTTGCTTTCCCTAAGTGCTTTGGCACAAGCTTGTTGTCCCTGGAGATGTTTTGCAGTCCTTGCTTCCATCGTGTGATATTCCATCTTCCTCCGCAACATTCTAAGTCAGTTGGGGTTCCAAATGAAAATTTTATGACTCCATGCCCAATGGGCTGCTTCAGTAACTCGGTATCTTCATCTAACAGCAGCAGATGACCCTCTCGAGTCGCCAAAATTGTTATCCAAAATGTGCCCCTGCTCATTTTTGTGGCTAACTCCTTGTGTTCTTACCTCTCTTGTGCCTCAATCTCCATTTTTTATTTTTAGGCACTCAAATCTTTCTAAAAATGGCACCATTGGATAGAGCTCTCTCTCAGCTTTTCAGAAAGGTAAAGTTTTCCTCCTAACTCCTCATATTTTTCAAGTTATGGCTCTCATGGAGTTTTTTGTGGGAAATTTTCCCTTAGGAGGCCCGTGGCCAATAGGAAGCTGCCACGTGGCACCTGGAGTGGTGGAGCGCGGGAAAATTTGAAAATTTTTTTCCAAAGACCAAACGGGTAAAAATTCAAACTTTTGCCCGCCGATCCGATTTTGGCCTGTTTTTGCCCTAAATTTTCAAATCGCCATATCTTTCGATCCAGAGCTCAGATTTTCACGTTCTTTATATCAATGGAAAGCTGGTGAAATTATCTACATGATTCCAGGGTCAATTTTGCATTTTGGTTGAGTTTGGAGAGAGAAAATCAAGAAATTCCTCTGGCACGTGGTAATGGCTGAAATGACGTTTCAACAACCAGTTTTAATGCAAAATGGGTCGCATTCTTCTTCAGCATGGCCAAAAATGTCAGGGCATGGGTCTGTAAGGATGCCCATGCTATTTTAATGCATCTTCATTCAATGGGGAATGGCTTCCATGTTTTTTACATGTTTTCTCTCTCCTGGGCTCGACCCATGCATTGTAAAAGCCAGATTTGGCTCATTTTTTGAGGTTGAACATTTTTTTGGATAGCAAGCTTCTTCTTTCACCTTCAACAAGTGATTTTTGCAAGTATCAGACCTTCTTCATGATTGTAACAGGTTTCTACCTCTTTGATGTTGCAAATGCAAGGATTTTGACAAAGTTGAAAATGACACAGCAGTGCTCTGTGATCAATTTTCAGTCCTTTGTTTGTATTGTCTTGCTTCATTTCAGACCTCTAATTACATCTTATCAGCCTGTGTATGATGTTTCATGTTGCATTTTATGAAATTGTGTCAATTTTCATGAACAAGAAGTGTTCACCACTCCTTTGGTGTATCACCTATTAGTTTAGTTTCAATTTTTGCACTTTCTATCTCTCGTCTCCTTGGAAGAGATCTGATCTATGTCCTCCAAAGATGAACAAGACACAAAGAATGCATTTCAGATTGCAGGGAATGGATGTCCCATATGCCCTTGTTGATGGTGTTGTTCAAAATAGAAGTGAATGGAGTAATTGCTAAGATGCATTAGCACAGATCAGATTCATAGGGTGTTGGAAGAGTTCTATGGTGGACCAGCTGGTGGTCATTTTGCACCAAGAGTGATAGCTCTAAAGATCATGAGTCTTGGCTATTATTGGCCTAAGATTTTCAATGATTGTTATGCATGGATCAAGAGGTGCGAGAATTGTGCATTCTTCACAGGTAAAGAGAGGCTAGCTGCCCTTCCATTGCATCTAATTTCAGTGGATCAACCATTCATGCAATGGGGTTTAGACTTCATTGGGGTCATTAATCCCAATTCAAGCCAAGGGCACAAGTGGATTTTAGCAGCCACAAATTACTTCACTAAGTGGACCGAGGGTAGTACTAAGGAAGCAAATGAAGCTAGTATCCTGACTTCTATGAGGGAATAGTAACTAGGTTTGGCATACCAGCTGCAATAATATCGATAATGCGTTGGCATTCATTAGATCCAAGGTGACTAAATGGGCTATCAAGAATGGGATCTACCTAAGTACTTCATCAAACTATTACCCTAGGGTAATGGCAGCCGAGTCTACAAATAAGAACTTGTTGAGAATCATTAGAAGGACTCTTGATGAAAATCGAGAGGTCTTGGCATACTAAATTGAAATCAGCTTTATGGGCCGATAGGATAACTCCCAAGAGATCTACAGGTAACTCTCCGTTTAAGCTTGTTTATGGGAGAGAGGCAATTTTTCCCATGTCACTTGAGTTGCCAACATTGGAACTCATGAAACAATTGGAATTGTTGGAGTTTGAACCCATGGAAGTCAGATATGTAGAATTGATGGAGCTCTAAGAAATCAGAATCAAGCATCCCAAGCAATAGAGAAGGATCGGGCTTTGATAAAGAAGACATTTGATAGAAAGTCCAAGAATAGATCCTTCCAAGTTGGAGATCTAGTGTTAAAATGGGATACGAGATAGAGCAAAACCGGGAGGCATTCAAAATTTGATGCCATTTGGAGTGGCCCATACATGGTAACAAGGTGTAAGGACAGTAAATGCTTTCCAATTGTCTTCATTGGATGGCGAAGAACTCAGATTCCAGTCAATGGGATCCATCTAAAGCATTTGTACTAAAGGGAAATTCTCCACCTTGTAAATATTAGCTTAGGTTTTCATTCCTCCAAGTGCTTGTGCACATTGTTTCTTGTGTAGGTTAGTTTTGATTTCCCTAAGTGCTTTGGCACAGCTTGCATTGTTCGGGAATGTGTTTGCAAGCCTTGCTCTATCAGTGATATTCCATGTTCCTCTTTGCAATGTTCTAGTCGGTTGGAGGTATCGACGAGAAAATCGGTGACTCCATGCCCAATGGATTGCTTGAGCAGCCAGTAACTTCATCCAGCGAGAGATGACCCCCTCGAGTCGCCAAAATTGATATCCAAAATGTGCCCCTGCTCATTTTTCGTGGCTAACTCCTTCCATTCTCCCCTCTCTTGTGCCTCAGTCATAATTTTTTGATTTTTAGGCACTCAAAACCTTCCTTGGAAATGGCACCGTTGGATAGAGCTCTTTCTCATCTTTCCAAAAAGGTAAAGTTTTCCTCCTAACTCCATGTATTTTTGAAGTTATGGCTCGGTGGAGTTTTTGTGGGAAATGTTCCCTTTCAAGGCTCATAGCCAATGAGATGCCACCACGTGTCATGGAAGTGGTGGGATCGGAGGAAGACTTGTAATTTTTACCAAGTGTTTGGCAAAAATTAAAATAGAAATATTTTCCCCATCGGCCCGTCGATGAATCGGGTAATGCCACGTGTCCAGGGGAGCAATTTGAAAATTTGGGCTAAGTGTTGTGCATGGAAAATGTTGAAGGAAGGGCCCGCACCCAGTAAAAACTCACCATGTGTCATCTGTCCAGAGCCTGCACTAGCGGGGCGCGGGAGGAATTTGGGAATTTTTCCCATGTATTGCAACAAAAGTAAAAATACTTGTGGAGGGCCCATGCTGAAGTTATATGTCGCCATGTGTCCTAGAGTGGCGGAGCAAGGGGAGAGTTTGGGAAATTTTCCCAAGGAAAAAATAAAGGAAAATTCGAGAGAGGAAGGCTCGCCCCTCTTATGCGAGCTAATAGAATCTCGCCACGTGTCCAGAGAGGCGCAAAAAAATCAAGGAAATGCCTGCGGAAATTTTGAAAGGTCAATCCCACATCGAATGGTGTTTTGACATGTGTCCAGTCAAAAATTATCGAGAGACCCGTGGAAAATTCGGGAAGGGCAGGCCCGCATCCAATCAAAGACTCGCCACATGTCCTCACCTCATCGGCCCGTGGCGGAATTTTGGGAAAATTTTCCAAAGGTGAAAATAAAGGAAAATGGAGCGGGATGGGCCTCGACCAATAAAAGCATGCCACGTGGCACCCTGGAAGGCTAGAGCGCAAGGAAATTTTGGAAAATTTTCCAAATGACCAAAAAGGTAAAAATTCAAATTTTTTACACAATGCGCCCAATTTGGCCCCTGTTTTGACCTAAAACTTCAAATCACCATATCTTTCGATTCAGAGCTCGGTTTTCATGTTCTTTATATCAATAGAAATCTAGTGAAATTATTTACAAGATTCTAGGGTTAATTTTGCATTTTTATGGAGTTTGGAGAGAGAAAATTGAAAAAATGTCTCGGCGAGTGGTGATGAGTAGAAATGACGTTTCAACCACCATTTTTAATTAAGAATGGCTCGCATTCTCTCCCAAAGCATGGTTGAAAATGTCGGGGAATGGGGTTGTAAGTATTCCCATGCTATTTTGAATGCATTTTGGTCAATGGTTGAATCCCTTCCATGTTTTCCCGTTTCTCTCTCCTTAGCTTGTCCCTTAACTGTAAAAGCCGTTTTGGCTCATTTTCAAAGGGTTGAACATTTTTTTGTGTATTACAGTCCCCTTTCTCACCTTGGAAGTGATTTTGGTGGAATATCAAACCTTTTCTAAGAACTGCTACTCATTTTTTCCTCTCAGGTGTTGTAATGCAAGTGATTTTGATGTTAAAATAACAATACGAGCCCCGTGATTAATTTTCCATCCTCTGCTTTGGTGTTGTTTGATTAATTTCTGATTCTTCATTATAGTTATCAATTTTTGCATGATGTTTTGTTACATTTTATGAATTGTTTCAATCTTTAGAAGTAAAAAAATTCTTACCACTCCTTTGGTGTATCACCTATTAGCATTAGCTTTAGTTTATCTGCATTCTCTATCTCTGTCTCCTTGGGTATTTAGGGTAGGATTAGGAATATAGACCTCTAAAACTTGTAAGTGATAAATCGACGAGAAGAATTGAGGAACCAACCTTTAAACTGGAGATTCCTTTCTCATTTTGCAAGTCTCACTCTTGGGGAAAGGATTCAATGTTGTGCAATCACACTGGGTGCTAGTATGATCAAACTAGAAATCTGATCAACATCCAGGGGGTGCTGCTGATTTGCAACAATAGTTTTGGCATGCCCAGTGGGACCTAGAAGTCTTCATCTTCATTGCAAAAAAATTGATGTGCATTTGTTGCAAGTTTCTTGCTTTAAAAGAGCTATAAATTACACATCTGGCGACTCCAGGAAGAAGAAGAATCAACTGGTTTTAGCCGTGCGGCACGAAAACTCATGAGAAGAATCACTACAAGGTCAAGAGCTGGAGAAGAAGAGGTGTTGTTTGAATATCTACAATTATCTCCAAGAATAAGGAAAAGTGGGAGGAGAATCCAAAGGTCTCCATCTCCACCAAACAGAACTCTCTCAACTCCTCCACCTGGTAGGCCTTTCATTCAATCAACAAGGGTTCTAAGGCCAATCAAAATGGCACAAAACAACCCCTATGTCAATTTCACTGGTAGCAGCCCACTTGCTCTCAATGCACAAAATCCAATCCCAGTTACAACATTGAAGAACATTCCATACTTCATTTGGGAGACAATCAGACCACTCTGGTGATCATGTTAAGGATATTTCTAACATTTGTGCAATCCATGAGATCAATGAGATGCAAGTTCTTTCATCAAATTTGGCATTTTCATTCAAAGGGAAAGCTTTACAATGGTTCATGAGCCTTACCTCAGGTTCTATTCAAAATTAGAATCAGCTATGTATAGCCATCCATGAGTAGTTTGGGGAAAAGGGAGACAACTTGTCCCTTTTGGAGCAGCTGACAACTATCAAAAGAGCTCCCAATGAGCAGCTGACTGATTTTAATTTCAGATTTCAAAGGACTTGGGAGAGAATTCTAGTGGCAGTCAGGCCAACAACAGAAGGTGCTTTTCTTTATTACCTTAAAGCTTTAAATTCTAATATTTCTATGTTAATTCAGTCCATGGGAGGCACAACTATCCCCATTGCTTATAGCATTGCCATTAGAGCTGAAAATTGTTTGATTCAAGCTGGCAAGCTAGCTCCTAGGCCTCCAATGCCATTATTTCCAAGTTTAGAGAACCAAAGTACTAGCCAAGTGCCTAATTTAGCTTCTATTCCCACTCCTAGAAATCAGAATTCAAGTGAAGCTTCCACTTCATCTTCTAGTGCCTCAAATGAACTTCAAGAAGTCATGAAGCAATTACAAAATCTAGGTAATGAGCTGGTTACACTCAAGAGGCAGCAAGCTCAAGGTTTTAGACCTTCTTTCCAGCCCCAAGCTCAGCCTAACAGGCAGCCATATCAACCCCAAAGACCACCCAATCCAGCTACAAATCTGAATCAAGCAAGGCCTCTTACCAATAGACCATTTCAGCCCTATAATCCCAATGCTACATCTGCATCTAAAGCATTAGTGCCAGTACAAAACAATATGGCTCAAGAGTATGATTAGTGTTTCCCATGCAATGAACCTCATAACCAATCCATGTGATTCAACAAAGTGCCTTCTGAATCAAGCATTAATGGTGACAACAACTGGTTTGGAGGGTGAAGGTAGTCAAAGAAATGACCAACAACAAGAAACATTCCAGCAGCAATCAACTCCGAATGATACCACACTTGTAAACCGATAGGCGAGAAGATTTTTGTGGCATGAACCAGATAGTTTCCCAAAGTGTTGCAGCCAACACAAGGTCAAAGAGGAGAAATTTGGGTGAAGAACATCCATTGGCTCCAAGTAATTCACAACCTCTTGTCATTCCACAAACTATTGGCAAGCAAAATGCAATCCCAAGCACACAAGGATTGCCTAAAACACTTCCTAGGCCTCCTTAAGTGCGACTTGCTAGTGCCCATGCACAAGGAATGAATGTGCAGGCCAAGGGACAGCAAAAGGATACTTCATCTCCATTCAATATCATTGATCAGATGAAGAAGACAAATGTAAACATATCAATGTGGGAATCACTATCTATCCTGTGCCAAAGAGATTTGCTACAAGCTGCCATGAAGGACTGGTCAACTTAAAATCAGCAAGTTCAAATGCAAGAGAAGGTGCTCACAAATTCTACCCAACCGAGGGGACTCATGGAGGACAACAAGGTAAGATGTTGAAGCCCCCTCCTTTCTATGTTTCATTGATCATTGGGAATCAATTAGTACACAATTGCATGTTTGATTCCGGGGCAAGTAGTTCAAGAATGTCCAAGCAAATAGATGATCGGTTGGGAATTCAAGATGAAACCATATCCAAAGGGGTGGTACAATTAGATGGGATAGCAAGAATAATAGTTGGAGTGATTATAAACTTGAGTCTTACTTTGCATGCCTATCCCAACGTGGTTGTTTTGCAAGATGTCTCAAGATTAGACCTTCCACCACTCTTCGCCCTATGTTTGTCAAGGGATTTCACACCTAAGATTGGAGGTTACTTATCTATTGATTAGTCACACATGTTGTTCGTAGAACAAGATATGTAACCAAGGCCACAATCAGGTCTAAACCCATTGCAAACTTTCACATTGAGCCTTACACCCCAAGTCGATAAATGTCAATTGTTCAAGATTTGACCAAGAAGATCACCCAAGCACCGATGAAGGTGACACCAAGGTCGGAAGTATCCCTAATCTAACTCTTGATGAATGGGAAAACAAGGTGCATTCTTTTGATCCTTATCAAGAAATAGAAGAATCTGAGTTAGGAGTCTATTACATGCATGAAGAAAATCAGCCTATCCTAAGCATCACCAAGCCGGACCACAAGGATGACAATGAGGTATGGCAGTGAGTTTTTTTTATGGATCAAGGAGTAGATATGGTGCAAGAGGTGGAGCTATGCTTTTTCACCTCAAGGAGTTAAGTATTATTCAGCTTTTAGATTTCAGTTTGCATGCTCTAATAACACTGCTGAATATGAAGCCTTGGTGCAAGGACTTCATTGGGCAATCAAGAGAGAAATAAAGAACTTGCAAGTATTTGGTGACAAAGTGAGTTGATTGTCAACCAAGTCAAGGGGCACCATCTTTGTCAAGAATGATCTACTCAAGTGCTACAAGAATAGGGTTTGGGACCTCATTGAAGATTTTGAGGGTTTTGACATCAAATACATTCCTAGGAAAGAGAACCAAGCTGCGACAAGCTTGCAATAGTTGGGGTAGCCTTTGATGTTGTTAAAAGCATTCAAAAGGACAAGGTACAGCCAAACATCCATGTGATTGTGAGGCTTTCAATGCCCGACAACAATGTAAGTTGGCAAGTGTTTGAAAATGATCAGCAAATCATCCATTTTTTGCAGAAGAAGAGGCTGAGTTCTCAAACTAAAAATTAGGAAAAGTTGGAGCAGTAGTATGGTGACCAAGTGGTGCAGCTGAGAACCAATAAACTTACAAAGGGGCTTATTACTTTGGAGTCCATTTTCAATCCTAATGATCAGTTTAGGAAGGAGAAAGCAAACATCCAAGTGAAGAGAGAAGATTTAGTGTCCATCTCGGTGGAAGAAGGAAAATCACTCCAAGTTGGCAAGATGACAACTGAGCAAGAAAGGTATGAGTTCATACAACTTTGTCAAGAATTCCCTGATGTGTTTGCTTGGAGCTATGAATATTTGAAAGGTTTCAATCCCGAGTTAGCTCAACACACAATTGAATTAGATCCAAATACTAAGCCCATTAGGCAGAAGCAAAGGCCATCCCCCACATGGAGCCTCTCATGAGGAAAGAATTGAATAAGTTGATAGAATCAAGAATTATATTCCCTATCAAGCATTCTCGTTGGGTTGCCAACTTGGTTTCATCGAGAAAGAAGAGTGGGGAAATCAGATTGTGTGTTGACTTCAAAGATTTGAATAGAGCATCTCTCAAGGATCATTACCCACTACCTTCCATGGAGTAGATTTCCAAGTTGTTGCTGGCTCTAAAAGGTTTTCACTACTTGATGGTTATTCAGGGTATAATAAGATTATGGTGAAGGAAGAGGATCAGTTCAACACAGGCTTTACAACCAAATTGGGAACTTATGCATATAAGAAAATGCCATTTGGGTTGTCCAATGCCGGGCTACCTTCCAAAGAGCAATGGACATGGCGTTCAAAGGTTTGATTAACAACTTAGTGCTGATATATCTTGATGATATCACTATTTTTTCAAAAATGCAGCAAACCACCTCTCTCATTTGAGACAAGTGTTCCAAAGGTGCAGAAGATTTGGAGTCTCCTTGAATCCTAAAAATGTATTTTCTTAGGTCATGAAGGAAAGCTCCTTGGTCACATTGTCTCCAAAGAAGGATTAGCAATTGATCCGAGTAAAGAGTTGAAGCCATAAGAGCACTACCATTGCCAAGCCATAAGAAATCCCTTCAAAGTTTCTTAGGGAGAATAATTTTTGTTCGAGGTTTGTCCCAAATTTTGCAGCCCTAGTCAAGCCTATCACCAAGATGTTAAAGAAAATCATGGCTTTCAAATGAACAAAGGAAGGCAAGGAGAGTTTTGAATCAATTAAAGAAGCCATCTCTCAAGTCCTAGCTCTCATCAACCTAGATTTCTCCAAGGATTTCATCCTGATATTCTTTCTTACCTGAGAAGCATGTTCTTGCAAAGAATCGTGGATTTTGATTTTTAGAAACTCAAATCTAGTTTCAAAAATGGCACCATTGATCCAAAATGTCTCTCTCGCTCATTTCCAAAGGTAAAGTTTTCCTCCTGTTCTTACCTCTCTTTGCCTTAGTCTCCATTTTTATTTTTAGGCATTGAAATTTTTCTGGGAAAATTACACCATTGGATAGAGGCTCTCGGCTTTCCAAAGGAAGTTTTCCTCCTAACTGGCCTCATATTTTTCAAGTTATGGGAAAATTTGAAAATTTTTTCCAAAGTGGGAAATTTCAAACTTCAGAGGCCCGCCGATCCGATTTTGGCCTGTTTTTGCCCTAAATTTTCAAATCGCCATATCTTTCGATCCGTGAGGAAAATTTGAAAAAATTTCGAAGACCAAAATTCTTTATATCAATGGAAAGTGGTGAAATTTCTACATGATTCATAAGGTCAATTTTGCATTTTGGTTGAGTTTGGAGAGAGAAAATCAAGAAACAACTATGGCATGTGGTAATGGCCGTAAATGATGTTTCAACAACAGCTTTTAATGCAAAATGGGTCGCATTCTTCTTCAGCATGGCCAAAAATGTCAAGGCATGGGTCTGTAAGGATGCCCATGCTGTTTTAATGCATCTTCATTCAATGGGGAATGGCTTCCATGTTTTTACATGTTTTCTCTCTCCTAGGCTCGACCCATGCATTGTAAAAGCCAGATTTGGCTCATTTTTTGAGGTTGAACATTTTTTTGGATAGCAAGCTTCTTCTTTCACCTTCAACAAGTGATTTTTGCAAGTATCAGACCTTCTTCATGATTGTAATAGGTTTCTACCTCTTTGATGTTGCAAATGCAAGGATTTTGACAGTGAAAATGACAGTGCAGACTCTGTGATCAATTTTCAGTCCTTTGTTTGTATTGTCTTGCTTCATTTCAGACCTCTAATTGCATCTTATCAGCCTATGTATGATGTTTCATGTTGCATTTTATGAAATTGTGTCAATTTGCATGAACAAGAAGTGTTCACCACTCCTTTGGTGTATCACCTATTAGTTTAGTTTCAATTTTTACACTTTCTATCTCTGTCTCCTTGGAATTTAGAGTAGGATTAGGATTCAAACCTCTGCAATTGTGCAAATAATAGATCTGATCAGAGGAGTTTGAGGAACCAGCCTCTAATCTGGAGATTCCTCTCTCATTTTACAAGTCCCACACTTGGAGAGAGGTTTCAATGTTGTGCAATCACACTGGATGCCTGAAACATCAACTTAGAAACCTGATTTACATCCAGGGGTGCTGCTGATTTGCAACAATAGTTTTGGCATGCCCGGTGGGACCTTAGAGGTCTCATTTTCATTGCAGCAAAGTTGATGTGCATCTGCTGTAATTTTCTTGCTTAAAAGAGCTATAAATTGCACATCTGGCGACTCCAAGGGGAAGAATCAGCTGGTTTTGGTAGTGCAGACCTGAAAACTCATGAGAAGAATCAACACAAGGTCAAGAGCTGGAGAGGAAGAGGTGTTGTTTGAATATCACAATTATCTCCAAGAATAAGGCAAAAGGGAGGAGAATCCAAAGGTCTCCATCTCCACCAAACAGAACTCTCTCAACTCCTCCACCTGGTAGGCCTTTCATTCAGTCAACAAGGGTTCTAAGACCAATTAGAATGGCACAAAACAACCCCTATGTCAATTTCACTGGCAGCAGCCCACTTGCTCTCAATGCACAAAATCCAATCCCAGTTGCAGCATTGAAGAACATTCCATACTTCACTGGAGAAAATCAGACCTCACCTGGTGATCATGTTAAGGATATTGCTAACATTTGTGCAATCCATGAGATCAATGAGATGCAAGTTGCTGTCAAACTGTTGGCATCTTCATTCAAAGGGAAAGCTTTGCAATGGTTCAGGAGTCTTGCCTCAGGTTCTATTCAAAATTGGAATCAGCTATGTATAGCCCTCCATGAGTAGTTTGGGGAAAAGGGAGACAACTTGTCCCTTTTGAGCAACCTGACAACTATCAAAAGAGCTCCCAATGAGCAAATTGACTCGATTTTAATTTCAGATTTCAAAGGACTTGGGAGAGAATTCAAAGTGGCAAGGCAAAGCAAGTGCCAACAAAGAAGGTGCTTTTCTTTACTATCTCAAAGCTCTAAATTCTGATATTTCTATGTTGATTCAGTCCATGGGAGGCATAACTATCCCTATGGCTTATAGCATTGCCATTAGGGCTGAAAATTGTTTGATCCAAGCTGAAAAACTAGCCCCTAGACCTCCCATGCCATTGTTTCCAAGTTTAGAGAGCCCAAACACTAATCAAGCACCTAATTTGGCTCCTTCTCCCACTCCTAGAAATCAGAGTTCAAATGAAGCTTCTACTTCATCTCCAAGTGCCCCAAATGAGCTTCAAGAAGTCATGAAGCAATTGCAAAATTTAGGTAATGAGCTGGTTACTCTCAAGAGGCAACAAGCCCAAAGTTTTAGACCTTCCTTCCAGCCTCAAGCTCAGCCTAACAGGCAGCCATATCAACCTCATAGACCACCCAATCCAGCTGCAAATCTAAATCAAGCAAGGCCTCCGCCAATGACCATTTCAGCCCTATAATCCAAATGCTATATCTGCCTCTAAGGCATTGGTGCCAACACAAAACAACGTTGCTCAGGAGTATGATTGGTGTTTTCCATGCAATGAACCTCACAACCAATCTATGTGCTTCAACGGTGCCTTGAATCAAGCATTAATGGTGACAACTATTGGTGTGGAGGGTGAGGGAAGTCAAGGAAACAACCAACAACAAGAAACATTCCAGCAGCAATCAGCTCCAAATGACACCACACTTGTGAACTGGCAGGCAGAGGATTTTTGTGGCATAAATCAAATAGTCTCTCAAGGTGTTGCAGCCAACACAAGGTCAAAAAGAAGGAATTTGGGTGAAGAACAACCATTAGCTCCAACCAATCCACAACCTTTTATGGCTCCACAAATGGTTGGCAAACAAAATCAGTTGTAAATGCACAAGGGCAGCCAAGAACAGCTCCTAGACCAACTCAAATACCAGTTTGTTGCTGCCCACATGCAAGGGATGAATATGCAAACCAAGGGACAACAAAGAGATCCTTCATCACCATTTAGTATCATTGATCAGATGAAGAAGACAAATGTAAATATATCAATGTGGGAATCCCTATCTATCCTGTGCCGAGAGATTTGCTACAAGCTGCCATGAAGGATCTGCCAACTTCGAATCAGCAAGTCCAAATGCAAGAGAAGGTGCTCACAAATGCTGCCCAAACCAAGGGAATCATGGAGGACAACAAGGTAAAATGTTGAAGCCCCCTCCTTTTTATGTCTCATTAATCATGGAAACCAATTGGTGCACAATTGCATGATTGATTCGGGGCAAGTAGCTTAGGTGATGCCCAAGCAAATAGCTGATCAGCTAGGACTTCAATATGAAACCATATCCAAAGGGGTAGTGTAGTTGGATGGGACATAGTAACAACAGTTGGGGTGATTAGAAACTTGAGTCTTACCTTTGCATGCATGTCCAAATGTTGTTGTTTTACAAGATGTATCAGCTTATAGACCTTCCACCACTCTTTGCCCTATGTTTGTCAAGAGATTTCACAACCAAGATTGGAGGATATTTTTCTGCTGATTGGTCACACATGCTATTTAGAACGAGGTATGGAACCAAAGCTACAATCAGGTCTGAACCTATTGCAAACTTCCACATTGAGCCCTACACTCCAAGTCAGATCAATGCCAATTGTTCGGCATTTGATCAAGAAGATCACCCAAGCACTGATGAAGCTGACACCAAGGTTGGAAGCATCCTAGATCTAACTCTTGATGAATGGGCAAACAAGGTGCATGCTTTTGATCCTTATCAAGAAGTAGAAGAATCTGAGCTAGGGGTCTATTGCATACATCAAGAAGATCAGCCCATTCCTAGCATCACCAAGCCAAACCACAAGGATGACAATGAGGTATGGCAGCTGTTTTTTGATGGATCAAGGAGTAGACAAGGTGCAGGAGGTGGAGCTATGCTTATTTCACCTCAAGGAGTAAAGTACTATTCATCTTTTAGATTTCAGTTTGCATGCTCCAATAACACTGCTGAATATGAAGCCTTGGTGCAAGGGATGCATTGGGCAATAAAGAGAGGAATAAAGAACTTGCAAGTCTTTGGTGACAGTGAATTGATTGTAAACCAAGTTAAGGGGCAGCATGTTGTCAAGAATAATCTGCTCAAGTGCTACAAGAATAGGGTGTGGGACCTCATTGAAGATTTTGAGGGCTTTAGCATAAAATCCATTCCTAGAAAAGAAAAAACCAACCTCTTGACAAAGCTTGCAGCAGCAATTGGGGCAGCCTTTGATATTGTGGAAAGCATTCAAAAGGACAAGGTATAGCCAAACATCCATGTGATTGTGAGGCCTTCAAATGCGGATAACAATGTAAGTTGGCAAGTGTTTGAGAATGACCAAGCAAATCATCCATTTCTTACAAGAAGAAGATGAGTTCTCACTAAAAAATAGGAAAAATTGGAACAAGCAAAGATGGTGACCAAGTGGTACAAATTGAGAACTAACAAGCTGCCCAAGGGACTTATCACTTTGGAGTCCATTTTCAATCCCAATGATCAGTTTAGGAAAGAGAAAGCAAACATTCAAAGTCAAGAGAGAAGATTCAAGATCCATCTTGGTGGAAGAGAACAAACCATTGCAAATTGGAAAGATGACAACTGAACAAGAAAGGTATGAGTTCATATAGTTGTGTCAAGAGTTCCCTGATGTGTTTGCTTGGAGCTACGAAGATTTGAAAGGTTTCAATCCCAAGTTAGCTCAGCACACCATTGAGTTGGATCCAAATACTAAGCCCATCAGCAAAGAAACAAAGGCCACCAATCCACACATGGAACCTCTCATGAGGAAGGAATTGAACAAGTTGATTGAGTCAAGAATCATATTCCCAATCAAGCATTCTAGTTGGGTTGCCAACTTAGTTCCAAATGTAAAGAAGAGTGGAGAGATCAGATTGTGTGTTGATTTTCAGAGATTTGAATAGAGCATCTCTCAAGGACCATTACCCACTTCCTTCTATGGAGCAGATTTTACAAGTTGTTGCTGGCTCCGAAAGGTTTTCATTGCTTGATGGCTACTCAGGTACAATCAGATTATGGTGAAGGAAGAAGATCAGTTCAAGACAGCCTTCACAACCAAATGGGGAACTTATGCATACAGGAAAATGCCATTTGGGCTGTCCAACGCTGGAGCTACCTTCCAAAGAGCAATGGACATGGCATTCAAAGGTTTGATTAACAACATGGTGCTGATATATCTTGATGATATCACTATTTTTTCAAAGAATGCAGTAGACCACCTCTCTCATTTGAGACAAGTCTTCCAAAGGTGCAGGAGATTTGGAGTGTCTTTGAATCCTAAGAAGTGTATCTTCCTAGCACATGAAGGAAAGCTCCTTGGCCATATTGTCTCCAAAGAAGGATTAGCAATTGATCTAGAGAGAGTTGAAGCCATAAGAGCACTACCATTTCCAAGCCACAAGAAGGCACTTCAGAGTTTCTTGGGGAGAATAAATTTTGTTCGGAGGTTTGTCCTGATTTTGCAGCCCTTGTCAAACCTATCACCAAGATGTTGAAGAAAAGCATGGCTTTCAAATGGACAACAAAAGGCAAGGAGAGTTTTGAAGCAATCAAAGAAGCCATCTCTCAAGCACCAACTCTCATCAACCCGGACTTCTCCAAGGATTTCATCCTCTATGCATTTGGGGGTAATGATACCATTTCTGCCATTTTGGTACAGCAGAACAAGGACAATGATGAGCAGCCAATTGCTTTCTTCAGCCAAAGCCTAGATGACTATGAGGTGAGATATTATTTTATTGAGAAGCATGTACTTGTAGTAATCAGAAGCTTGAAGAAATTCAAGCATCTAGTCTCAAACAACAAGGTTCAGTTGTTGGTCTCTCATGCGGGAGTAAAGGACTTCCTCCTCAACAAGGATTTGAATGAGAAAAGGGCAGGTTGGATCACTCGTGTCATGGAGTATGACATTGAGATCAAGGTCACCAAGATGGTAAGAGGAAAAGGATTGTGTGAGCAGCTGATTCTGGGCAAGCAAAAAGGAGTATGCAATAAAGAAGAGGCTGTTTTGACAGTTCAAGACAGCCATGTGCAAGGTAGCACTCAAGAAGAGGATAATGTTGTCCCCACTCCTTGCTGGACCCAAGGTATAATGCACTTCCTAAGCACAGCCTATGCCCTCCTCCAGAGATGAACAAAACCCAAAGAAGACACTTCAGATTGCAAGCTGTCCCATATGCCATAGTAGACGGTGTTTTGTTCAAGAAAGATGTGAATGGAGTGTCGCTGAGATGCATTAGCACAAATCAGATTCATAGGGTGTTGGAAGAGTTCCATGGTGGACCAGCTGGTGGTGTCATTTTGCACAAGAGTGACAGCTCTAAAAATCATGAAGGCTGGTTATTATTGGCCCAAGATTTTCAAAGTGATTGCTTTGCGTGGATCAAAAGGTGCAAGAATTGTGCATTCTTCACAGTGTAAAGAGAGGCTTGTTGCCCTTCCATCGCATCCAATTTCAGTTGACCAGCCATTCATGCAATGGGGTTTGGACTTCATTGGAGTCATTAATCCCAATTCAAGCCAAGGGCATAAGTGGATTTTGATAGCCATAGACTACTTCACCAAGTGGATCAAGCAAGAGCACTCAAGGAAGCAAATGAGTCTAAGCATCTTAGACTTCTATGAGGGGATAGTAACTAGATTTGGCATACCGCTACAATAATCTCGAGATAATGCATTAGCATTCATTGGATCCAAGGTGACTGAGTGGGCTATCAAGAATGGGATCTACCTAAGTACTTCATCAAACTACTACCCTCATGGTAATGGCCAAGCTGAATCTACAAACAAGAACTTGTTGAGGATCATTAGGAGGACTCTTGATGAGAATCAGAGGTCTTGGCATACCAAACTGAAATCAGCCTTATGGGATGATAGGATAACTCCCAAGAGATCCACAGGTAACTCTCCATTCAGGCTTGTTTATGGAAGAGAGGCAATCTTGCCCATGTCACTTGAGTTGCCAACATTGGAACTCATGAAGCAGTTAGAGTTGCTAGAGTTTGGGCCCATGGAGGTGAGATATGCAGAGTTGATGGAGCTCCAAGAGATCAGAGATCAGGCATCCCAAGCAATGGAGAAGGATCAAGCTTTGATCAAGAAGACCTTTGATAGGAAGGCCAAGAGTAGATCTTTCCAAGTTGGAGATCTAGTGTTAAAATGGGATGCAGATAGAGCAAAAACGGGAAGGCATTCAAAATTTGATGCCATTTGGAGTGGCCCATACATGGTCACAAAGTGTAAGGACAACAATGCCTTCCAATTGTCTTCATTGGATGGTGAAGAACTGCAGATTCCAGTCAATGGAATCTATCTAAAGCATTGCTACTAAAGGGAAATTCTCCACCTTGTAAATATTAGCTTAGGTTTTCATTCCTCCAAGTGCTTGTGCACATTGTTTTGTTGTAGGTTGTTTTGCTTTCCCTAAGTGCTTTGGCACAGGCTTGTTGTCCCTGGAGATGTTTTGCAGTCCTTGCTTCCATTAGGTGATATTCCATCTTCCTCCTTGCAACATTCTAAGTCAGTTGGGGTTCGAAACAAAAATTTTATGACTCCATGCCCAATGGGCTGCTTCAGGCAACTGGTATCTTCATCTAACAGGCAGATGACCCCTCTGAGTCGCCAAAATTGTTATCCAAAATGTGCCCCTGCTCATTTTTGTGGCTAACTCCTTGTGTTCTTACCTCTCTTGTGCCTTAGTCTCCATTTTTGATTTTTAGGCACTCAAATCTTTCTAAAAATGGCACCATTGGATAGAGCTCTCTCTCAGCTTTCCAGAAAGGTAAAGTTTTCCTCCTAACTCCTCATATTTTTCAAGTTATGGCTCGATGGAGTTTTTGTGGGAAATTTTCCCTTAGGAGGCCCGTGGCCAATAGGAAGCCACCACGTGGCACCTAGAGTGGCAGAGCGTGGGGAAAATTTGAAAATTTTTCCAAAGACCAAACGGGTAAAAATTCAAACTTTTGCCCGCCGATCCGATTTTGGCCTGTTTTTGCCCTAAATTTTCAAATCACCATATCTTTCGATCCAGAGCTCGGATTTTCATGCGTTCTTTATATCAATGGAAAGCTAGTGAAATTATCTACATGATTTCATGGTCAATTTTGCATTTTGGTTGAGTTTGGAGAGATAAAATCAAGAAACACCTCTGGCACGTGGTAATGGCCAGAAATGACGTTTCAACAACCAGTTTTAATGCAAAATGGGTCGCATTCTTCTTCAGCATGGCCAAAATGTTAGGGCATGGGTCTGTAAGGATGCCCATGCTATTTTAATGCATCTTCATTCAATGGGGAATGGCTTCCATGTTTTTACACGTTTTCTCTCTCCTGGGCTCGACCCATGCATTGTAAAAGCTAGATTTGGCTCATTTTTTGAGGTTGAACATTTTTTTTGGATAGCAAGCTTCTTCTTTCACCTTCAACAAGTGATTTTTGCAAGTATTAGACCTTCTTCATGATTGTAACAGGTTTCTACCTCTTTGATGTTGCAAATGCAAGGATTTTGATGATGAAAATGACAAAGCAGACTCGTGATCAATTTTTCAGTCCTTTGTTTTGTATTGTCTTGCTTCATTTCAGACTCTAATTGCATCTTATCAGCCTGTATGATGTTTCATGTTGCATTTTATGAAATTGTGTCAATTTGCATGAACAAGAAGTGTTCACCACTCCTTTGGTGTATCACCTATTAGTTTAGTTTCAATTTTTGCACTTTCTATCTCTCTGTCTCCTTGGAATTTAGAGTAGGATTAGGATTCAAACCTCAGCCTCTAATCTGAGATTCCTCTCTCATTTTACAAGTCCCCCACTTGGAGAGAGGTTTCAATGTTGTGCAATCACACTTGGATGCCGAAACATCAACTTAGAAACCTAATTTGCATCTAGGGGTGCCGCTTGATTTGCAACAACAGTCCAATTCTTGGTTTGTCATGCGTGAGCTATGGACTTCCTCCTCAAAAAGACTTGAATGAAAAGAGAACAGGTAGGATTACTCGTGTCATGGAGTATGACATAGAGATCAAGGTCACCAAGTTTGTCGAGAGGAAAAGGATTGTGTGAGCAGTTGATTTTGAGCAAACAAGATGAAGCATGCAAGGAAAAGGAGGTTGTTTTGGCGTTGCATGAAACCCATGAGCGAGGAAGCACTCAAGAGGAGAATGATGGTGTCCCCACTCCTTGCTGGAGCCAAGGTATAATGCACTTCCTAAGCATAGGTCTATGTCCTCCAAAGATGAACAAGACCCAAAGAAGGCATTTCAGATTGCAGCTATCCCATATGCCCTTGTTGATGGTGTTCTGTTCAAAATAGATGTGAATGGAGAACTACTCGGATGCATTGGCACAAATCAGATTCATATGGTGTTGGAAGAGTTCCATGGTGGACCACGGTGGTGGTCATTTTGCACAAAGAGTGACAACTCTAAAGATCATGAGGGTGGCTATTATTGGCCTAATATTTTCAATGATTGTTATGCATGGATCAAGAGGTGCGAGAATTGTGCATTATTCACAGGTAAAGAGAGGCTAGCTGCCCTTCCATTGCATCCAATTTAAGTTGACTAGCCATTCATGCAATGGGGTTTAGACTTCATTGGGGTCGTCAATCCCAATTCAAGCCAAGGGCACAAGTGGATTTTAATAGCCATGATTACTTCACTAAGTGGTGAGGCATTAGCACTCAAGGAAGCAAATGAAGCTAGTATCCTAGACTTCTATGAGGGAATAGTAACTGTGAGGTTTGGCATACCAGCTACAATAATATCGAGATAATGCATTGGCATTCATTGGATCCAAGGTGACTAAATGGGCTGTCAAGAATGGGATCTACCTAAGTACTTCATCAAACTATTACCCCGGGGTAATGGCTGTGCTAAGTCTACAAGCAAGAACTTGTTGAGAATCATTAGGACTCTTGATGAAAATCGAGGTCTTGGCATACTAAATTGAAATCAGCTTTATGGGCCGATAGGATAACTCCCAAGAGATCTACATGTAACTCTCTGTTTAAGCTTGTTTATGGGAGAGAGTCAATTTTTCCCATGTCACTTGAGTTGCCAACATTGGAACTCATGAAACAATTGGAGTTGTTGGAGTTTGAACCCATGGAAGTCGATATGTAGAATTGATGGAGTTCCAAGAAATCGGGAATCAAGCATCCCAAGCAATGGAGAAGTATCGGGCTTTAATAAAGAATACCTTTGATAGAAAGGCCAAGAATAGATCCTTCCAAGTTGGAGATCTAGTGTTAAAATGGGATACGAGATAGAGCAAAACCGGGAGGCATTCAAAATTTGATGCCATTTTGAGTGGCCCATACATGGTCACAAGGTGTAAGGATAGCAATACTTTCCAATTGTCTTCATTGGATGGCTAAGAACTCCAGATTCAGTCAATGGGATCCATCTAAAACATTGCTACTAAAGGGAAAATCTCCACCTTGTAAATATTAGCTTTGGTTTTCATTCCTCCAAGTGCTTGTGCACATTGTTTTCTTGTAGGTTAGTTTTGCTTTCCCTAAGTGCTTTGGCATAGGCTTTGTTCCGGGAATGTGTTTGCAGGCCTTGCTCCATCAGGTGATATTCCATGTTCCTCTTTGTAGCATTCTATTCAGTTGGGGTATCGACAGAAAATCGGGTGACTCCATGCCCAATGAATTGCTTCTCGAAGTGTAATGGTAACTTCATCTAGCAGCGAGATGACCCCTCCGATTCACCAAAATTGTTATCCAAAATGTGCCCCTCGCTCATTTTTCATGGCTAACTCCTTCCATTCTCCCTCTCTTGTGCCTCAGCCACAATTTTTTAATTTTAGGCATTCAAAACCTTTTAGAAATGGCATCTTTGTTGGATAGAGCTCTTTCTCGGCTTTCCAAAAAGGTAAAGTTTTCCTCCTAACTCCATGTATTTTTGAAGTTATGTGTAACATCCCCATTTTAAAATACCGAACAAGGGAATTTTTTTATATATATATATATAACGTTTCTGTTATGAATTATAAAATTCAAACACACGTTCAAGTTTTAACAATTGTTCTCTGCCCAAACAACACTTTTTGGATCACACAATTTATTTTTTTAAACGAATGTTCCTGTTCGCATATTTACAATATGGAACACACATTCAATGCCATTCAATCTTATAACAGATTCTATATGCTGCTGTAAATGACTCGAGGAACTGCCGATCTTCCATTTTCATGGCTCGGAGTTTCAACGATCCTTCATTTCATGACTCGGCAACAACCGATCCTTCATGTTCGTTTATGCATGGTATATTATATATACCTGTTCTCATAACCGTTTCCAGATTATCGAAGTGATCCATTTAAGAGCCTATTTGAATATCTCATTATCGATATTCATCGACATCCCGCATCTTAAAGTAAGTGATAAGGACAACGCAACCAGCAATTGCGATACTTTGGCCAAAGATTTTCACATGCTTTACATGATCATATTCCTGGAAGTTATACACATCAACGGAATACGTCCTTCACTTCACTTCACCTATTATCTAGAATGGTCTTTCCTGGTTCCTACCAGTCCTCTTCGTTTAAGGTTAGTTTAAATTTCCAATTATAGTTAGTAATATGAACGAATATAGGAAGGCACTCCCAAGAACTAAAGATACGCAAACCTATGGATTATAAATGAAATTACTCTTACCGCTAGAAAGTGAATTTGATTGGATTTTGTAAGTTTCGCCGATACTTCTAGGCTCGATACCAAGATGTAACATCCCTATATAAAAGAAAAAAATTCCCTTGTTCTCGGTATTTTAAAATGGGGATGTTACATTATGGCTCTTGCGGAGTTTTTGTGGGAAATGTTCCCTTTCAAGGCCCGTAGCCAATGAGATGCCACCACATGTCATTGAAGTGGCGGGTCGGAGGAAGACTTGTAATTTTTACCAAGTGTTTGGCGAAATTTAAAATGGAAATATTTTCCCCATCGGCCGGCCGATGAATTAGGTAATGCCACATGTCCGGGGAGCAATTTGAAAATTTAGGCTAAATGTTGTGCATGGAAAATTTTGAAGGAAGGGCCCGCGCCCAAGAAAAACTCACCACGTGTCACCGAAGCCCACACTGGCGGGGCGCGGGAGGAATTTGGGAATTTTTCCCATGTATGGGACAGAAGTAAAAAATGCTTGTGGAGGGCCCACGGCCAGTTATATTTCACCACGTGTCCTGGAGTGGCGGAGCAAGGGGAGAGTTTGGGAAATTTTCCCAAGGAAAAAATAAAGGAAAATTCAGAGAGGAAGGCCCGCCCCCCTTATTGCGAGCCAATAGAATCTCGCCACGTGTCCAGAGGGTGCCAAAAATCAAGGAAATGCCCGCAAGGAAATTTTGAAAGGTCAAACCCACATCGAATGGGGTTTTGACACGTGTCTAGGTCAAAAATTATCAGAGAGACCCGTGGAAAATTTAGGAAGGACAGGCCCGCATCCAATCAGCGCTCGCCACGTGTCCTCACCTCATCGGCTCGGCTGGGAATTTTGGGAAAATTTTCCAAAGGCAAAAATAAAGGAAAATGGAGCAGGATGGGCTGCGACCAATAAAAGCATGCCACGTGGCACCTGGAAGGGTGGAGTGTGGGGAAATTTTGGAAAATTTTCCAAATGACCAAAAAGGTAAAAATTTAAATTTTTTGCCCGCCGCCCGATTTGGCCTTGTTTTGACCTAAAACTTCAAATCACCATATCTTTCGATCCAGAGCTCGGTTTTTCACGTTCTTTATATCAATAGAAAGCTAGTGAAATTATCTACAAGATTTTGAGGTAAATTTTGTATTTTTATGGAGTTTGAGAGAGAAAATCAAAAAATGTTTCGCACGTGGTGATGAGCGAAATGACATTTCAACCACTATTTTTAATGAAGAATGGCTCGCATTCTCTCCCAGATGGTTGAAAATGTTAGGGAATGGGTTTGTAAGGATTCTCATGTTGTTTTGAATGCATTTTTGTCAATTTTGAATCCCTTCCATGTTTTCCCACATTTCTCTCTCCTCGGCTCGTCCCTTGCACTATAAAAGCCAGGTTTTGGCTCATTTACAAAGGTTGAACATTTTTTGTGTATTGCAGGTCCCTTTTCTCACCTTGGAAGTGATTTTGGTGGAATATCAAACCTTTTCTAAGAACTGAAACTCATTTTTGCCTTTGGTGTTGTAATGCAAGTGATTTTGATGTTAAAATAACAATACAGCCCCCGTGATTAATTTTCCATCCTTTCTTTGGTGTTGTTTGACTAATTTCAGATTCTTCATTACGCTTATCAATTTGTGCATGATGTTTTGTTGCATTTTATGAATTGTTTCAATCAGTAGAAGTAAAAATTTCTTACCACTCCTTTGGTGTATCACCTATTAGCATTAGCTTTAGTTTATCTCGCATTCTCTATCTCTCTCTCCTTTGGAATTTAGGGTAGGAATAGGAATATAGACCTCTACAACTTATAAGTGATAAATCTTACAGAGGAATTGAGGAACTAGCCTCTAAACTAGAGATTCCTTTCTCATTTTGCAAGTCTCACTCTTGGGGAAAGGATTCAATGTTGTGCAATCAAACCGGGTGCTAGTATTATCAAACCGGAAATCGATCAACATCCGGGGGTGCTACGATTTGCAACAATAGTTTTGGCATGCTCGGTGGGACCTAGAAGTCTTCATCTTCATTGCAAAAAAATTGATGTGCATTTGTTACAAGTTTCTTGCTTTAAAAGAGCTATAAATTACACATCTGGCAACTCCAAGGAAGAAGAATCAACTGGTTTTAGCCGTGCAGACCTGAAAACTCATGAGAAGAATCATTACAAGGTCAAGAGCTAGAGAAGAAGAGGTGTTGTTTGAATATTTGCAATTATATCTAAGAATAAGGAAAAGTGGGAGGAGAATCCAAAGGTCTCCATCTCCACCAAACAGATCTCTCTCAACTCCTCCACCTGGTAGGCCTTTCATTCAATCAACAAGGGTTCTAAGGCCAATCAAAATGGCACAAAACAACCCCTATGTCAATTTCACTGGTAGCAGCCCACTTGCTCTCAATGCACAAAATCCAATCCCAGTTACAGCATTGAAGAGCATTCCATACTTCACTGGAGAGAATCAAACCACTCCTAGTGATCATGTCAAGGATATTGCTAACATTTGTGCAATCCATGAGATCAATGAGATGCAAGTTGCTGTCAAATTACTGGCATCTTCATTCAAAGGGAAAGCTTTACAATGGTTCAGGAGCCTTGCCTCAGGTTCTATTCAAAATTGGAATCAACTATGTATAGCCCTCCATGAGTAGTTTGGGGAAAAGGGAGACAACTTGTCCCTTTTGGGGGGCAGCCGACAACTATCAAAAGAGATCCCAATGAGTAGTGATGATTTTAATTTCAGATTTCAAAGGACTTGGGAGAGAATTCCAATGGCAGTCAAACCAATGCAGAAGGTGCTTTTCTTTATTACCTTAAAGCTTTAAATTCTAATATTTCTATGTTAATTCAATCCATGGGAGGCACAACTATCCCCATTGCTTATGGCATTGCCATTAGAGCTGAAAATTGTTTGATTCAAGTCGGCAAGCTAGCTCCTAAGGCTCCAATGCCATTATTTCCAAGTTTTGAGAAACAAAGTACTAGCCAAGTGCCTAATTTAGCTTCTATTCCCACTCCTAGAAATCAGAATTCAAGTGAAGCTTCCACTTCATCTTCTAGTGCCTCAAATGAACTTCAAGAAGTCATGAAGCAATTGCAAAATCTAGGTAATGAGTTGGTTACACTCAAGAGGAAGCAAGCTCAAGGTTTTAGACCTTCTTTCTAGCCCCAAGCTCAGCCTAATAGGCAACCATATCAATCCCAAAGACCACCCAATCTAGCTACAAATCTGAAACAAGCAAGGCCTCCGCCAATAGACCATTTCAGCCCTATAATCCCAATGCTACATCTGCATCTAAAGCATTAGTGCCAATACAAAACAATATGGCTCAAGAGTATGATTAGTGTTTCCCATGCAATGAACTTCATAACCAATCCATGTGCTTCAACGGTGCCTTGAATCAAGCATTAATGGTGACAACAACTGGTGTGGAGGGTGAAAGTAGTCAAAGAAATGACCAATAACAAGAAACATTCCAGCAGCAATTAGCTCCGAATGATACCACACTTGTAAACCGGCAGCAGAATATTTTTGTGGCATGAACCGAGATAGTTTACCAAAGTGTTGCAGCCAACACAAGGTCAAAGAGGACAAATTTGGATGAAGAGCATCCATTGGATTCAAGTAATTCACAACCTCTTGTCATTCCACAAACCATTGGCAAGCAAAATGTAATCCCAAGCACACAAGGATTGCCTAAAACAGTTCCTAGGCCAGCCCAAATGCCAGTTGCTACTGCCCATGCACAAGGAATGAATGTGTAGGCCAAGGGAAAGCAAAGGATACTTCATCTCCATTCAATATCATTGATCAGATGAAGAAGACAAATGTAAACATATCAATGTGGGAATCACTATCTATCCCTGGGCCAAAGAGATTTGCTACAAGTTGCCATGAAGGACTGGTCAACTTCAAATCAGCAAGTCCAAATGCAAGAGAAGGTGCTCACAAATTCTACGCCCGGCAGGGGACTCATGGAGGACAAAGTGAGGTAAGATGTTGAATCCCCTCCATTCTATGTTTCATTGATCATTGGGAACCAATTAGTACACAATTGCATGTTTGAATTGGGAAGTAGTTCAAGAATGCCCAAGCAAATAGGTGATCGGTTGGGAATTGAGTATGAAACCATATCCAAAGGGGTGGTACAATTGGATGGGATAGCAGTAACAATAGTTGGAGTGATTAAAAATTGAGTCTTACTTTGCATGCCTATCCCAACATGGTTGTTTGGGACTTGTGAAATGAGAGAGGAATCTCCATATTAGAGGCTGATTCCTCAAACTCCTCGATTTAGATCTATATTTTGTGCAACAACTACAGAGGTTCAGATCCTAATCCTACTCTAAATTGTAAGGAGACAGGGATAAAAATGCAAAAATGAAACTAAACTAAAGATGGTGATGCACCAAAAGGAGTGGTGAAACATTTTTTGCCATGTAAATAGACACAAATTCATGAAATGCAATAAGGGAAAACATACACAAGCTGATAGATGTAATTAGAGGTCTTAAAATGAAGTAAAACAATACAAACAGAGGACTGAAAGCATTCACAGAGTTTGCACTATCAATTCCATGTAAAAATATCTTGCATTCCACCATCAAAGAGGTATAAACCTATTACAAACTATGAAAAAGGTCTGATTCTTACAACTATCACTTGCTGGAGGTGAAAGAAGAAGTTTTCAATGCCAAAAAGTGTTCAACCATGAAGAAATGAGCCAAATCTGGCTTTTACAGTGCATGGGTCGAGCCCAAGAGAGAGAAAACATAAAAAATGTGGGAGCCCATTCCTCATTGATGGAAAATGCATTAAAACAGCATGGAGGACCTTACAAACCCATACCCTATCATTTTTGACCATATTGGAGAAGAATGCGACCCATTCTGTATTAAATTTGGTTGTTGAAATGTCATTTCTGGCCATGGACACGTACCAGAACCTATTTTTGAATTTTCTCTCTCCAAACTAAACCAAAATTAGAAATTGACCATGGAATCATGTAGATAATTTTAACAGCTTTCCAATGATATAAAGAACGTGAAAATCCAAGCTCTGGATCAAAAGATATGATTGTTTGAAGATTTAGGGCAAAAACGGCCCAAAAACGGATCGGCGGGAAAAATTTTCAAATTTTACCTTTTTTTTGTCTTTGGAAAAATTTTCAAAATTCCCATGCTCCATCTGGTCGGATGCCATGTGGCAAGCTCTGATTCACTCTGGAATTCTCTCTCCTTCTCTTTTCCGTGGGTTTTCCTTTGAAAATCGACCTTTTTATACTCTTTTGGAAAAAAATTCAAATTTGCCTCCGACCCCCGAACTCCTCTGCCACGTGGCAGCTTCCTATTGGCTGCGGGCCTCAAATGGGAAAATTTTCCACACAAAAACTCTGACGAGCCATAACTTGAAAAATATAAGGAGTTAGGAGGCAAACTTTACCTTTTTGGAAAGCTGAGAGAGAGCTCTATCTGATGGTGCCATTTCCAGAAAGCCTTGAGTGCCTGAAAATCAAAAATGTAGACTGAGGCACAAGAGAGGCAAGAACACAAGGAGTTAGCCACAAAAACGAGCTGGGGCACCATTTTGGATAACAATTTTGGTGACTCAGAGGGGTCATCTGCCTGCTAGATGAAAATACCAGTTTCCTGAAGCAGTCCATTGGGCATGGAGTCATCAAATATTCTATTTAGAACCTCAACTGACTTAGAATGTGCAAGGAGGAAGATGGAATATCACATGATGGAAGCAAGGACTGCAAAACATCTCCAGGGACAGCAAGTTGTGCCAAAGCACTTAGGGAAAGCAAAACTAACCTACAACAAAACAATGTGCAAAGCACTTGGAGGAATGAAAATCTAATCTAATATTTACAAGGTGGTAAATTTCCCTCTAGAAGCAACGCTTGAGATAGATTCCATTGACTAGAATCTGCAGTTCTTCACCATCCAATGAGGCCAATTGGAAAGCATTGTTGTTCTTGCACTTCGTGACCATGTATGGGCCACTCCAAATGGCATCAAATTTTGAATGCCTTCCCGGTTTTGCTCTATCCACATCCCATTTCAACACTAGATCTCCAACCTGAAAAGATCTATCCTTGGCCTTCCTATCAAAGGTCTTTTTGATCAAAGCTTGATCCTTTTCCATTGCTTGGGATGCCTGATTTCTGACCTCCTGCAGCTCCATCAACTCTGCATATCTCACCTCCATGGGCTCAAACTCTAGCAACTCTAATTGCTTCATGAGTTCCAATGTTGGCAACTCAAGTGACATGGGCAAGATTGCCTCTCTTCCATAAACAAGCTTGAATGGAGAGTTACCTGTGGATCTCTTGGGAGTTATCCTATCAGCCCATAAGGCTGATTTCAGTTTGGTATGCCAAGACCTCTGATTCTCATCAAGAGTCCTCCTAATGATCCTCAACAAGTTCTTGTTTGTAGACTCGGCCTGGCCATTACCTTGAGGGTAATAGTTTGATGAAGTGCTTAGGTAGATCCCGTTCTTGACAGCCCACTCAGTCACCTTGGATCCAATGAATGCCAATGCATTATCTGAGATTATTGTAGCAGGTATACCAAATCTGGTTGCTATCCCCTCATAAAAGTCTAAGATGCTGGACTCATTTGCTTCTTTGAGTGCTACTGCTTCAGTCCACTTGGTGAAGTAGTCCGTGGCTATCAAAATCCATTTGTGCCCTTGACTTGAATTAGGATTAATGACTCCAATGAAGTCCAAACCCCATTGCATGAATGGCTGGTCAACTGAGATTGGATGCAATGGAAGGGCAGCAAGTCTCTCTTTTCCTGTGAAGAATGCACAATTCTTACACCTCTTGATCCATGCATAGCAATCACTAAAAATTTTAGGCCAATAATAACCAGCCTTCATGATTTTTAGAGCTGTCACTCTCGGTGCAAAATGACCACCAGCTGATCCACCATGGAACTCTTCCAACACCCTATGAATCTGATTTGTGCTAATGCATCTCAGCAACACTCCATTCACATCTTTCTTGAACAAAACTCCATCAACAATGGCATATGGGATAGCCTGCAATCTGAAGTGTCTTCTTTGGGTCTTGTTCATCTCTCGGAGGGCATAGGCATGTGCTTAGGAAGTGCATTATACCTTGGGTCCAGCAAGGAGTGGGGGCAGCATTGTTTTCTTCTTGAGTGCCACATGGCTCATGGCTGTCTTGAACTGTCAAAACAGCCTCTCCTTCATTGCATGCTTCTTTTTGCTTCCCCAAAACCAGCTGCTCACACAATCCTTTTCCTCTTACCAGCTTGGTGATTTTGATCTCAATGTCATACTCCATGACACGGGTGATCCAACCTACCCTTTTCTCATTCAAATCTTTGTTGAGGAGGAAGTCCTTAACCCCAACATGTGAGACCAGCAACTGGACCTTGTTGTTTGAGACTAAATGCTTGAATTTCTTCAAGCTTCTGATTACTGCCAACACATGCTTCTCAATAAAAGAGTACTTCACCTCATAGTCATCTAGGCTCTGGCTGAAGAAGGCAATTGGCTGCTCATCATTATCCTTGTTTCTGTGTACCAAAATGGCAGAAATAGTGTCATTACCTCCAAATGCATAGAGGATGAAATCCTTGGAGAAGTCCGGGTTGATGAGAGTTGGTGCTTGAGAAATGGCTTCTTTGATTGCTTCAAAACTCTCCTTGCCTTCTACTGTCCACTTGAAAGCCATGCTCTTCTTTAACATTTTGGTGATGGGCTTGACAAGGGCTGCAAAATCTGGGACAAACCTCCGAACAAAGTTTATCCTCCCCAAGAAACTCTGAAGGGCTTTCTTGTGGCTTGGCAATGGTAGTGCTCTTATGGCTTCGACTCTCTCTGGATCAATTGCTAATCCTTCTTTGGAGACAATATGGCCAAGGAGCTTTCCTTCATGTGCAAGAAAGATACACTTCTTAGGATTCAAAGACACTCCAAATTTCCTACACCTCGTGAAAACTTGTCTCAAATGAGAGAGGTGGGTCTCGCTGCATTTTTGAAAAAAAAGTGATATCATCAAGGTAAATCAGCACCACGTTGTTAATCAAACCTTTGAACGCCATGTCCATTGCTCTTTGGAAGGTAGCACCAGCGTTGGACAGCCCAAATGGCATCTTCCTGTATGCAAAAGTCCCCCATTTGGTTGTGAAGGCTGTCTTGAACTGGTCTTCTTCCTTCACCATAATCTGATTGTAGCCGGAGTAGCCATCAAGTAGTGAAAACCTCTCGGAGCCAGCCACAACTTGCAAGATTTGCTCCATGGAAGGGAGTGGGTAATGGTCCTTGAGAGATGCTCTATTTAAGTCTCTGAAATCAACACACAATCTGATCTCTCCACTCTTCTTTCTGACTGGAACCAAGTTGGCAACCCAACTAGAATGCTTGATTGGGAATATGATTCTTGACTCAATCAACTTGTCCAATTCTTTCCTCATGAGAGGCTCCATGTGTGGATTGACTGGTCTTTGTTTTTGCCTGACAGGCTTAGTATTTGGATCCAATTCAATGGTATGCTGAGCTAAGTTGGGATTGAAACCTTTCAAATCTTCATAGCTCCATGCAAACACATCAGGGAACTCTTGACACAAATTGCAGAACTCATACCTTTCTTGATCAGTTGTCATCTTTCCAATTTGCAATGGTTTGTTCTCTTCTACCAAGATGGATACTGAATCCTCTCTCTTGACCTGAATGTTTGCTTTCTCCTTTCTAAACTGATCATTGGGATTAAAAATGGACTCCAAAGTGATAAGTCCCTTGGGCAGCTTGTTAGTTCTCAGTTGTACCACTTGGTCACCATACTGTTGTTCCAATTTTTCTTGATTCTTAGCTGAGAACTCGGCTTCTTCTTGCAAGAAATGGATGATTTGCTGGTCATTCTCAAACACTTGCCAACTGACATTGTTATCTGGCACTGAAGGCCTCACAATCACGTGGATGTTTGGCTGTACCTTGTCTTGTTGAATGCTTTCCACAATGTCAAAGGCTGCCCCTCTGCGCTGCAAGCCCTGTCGCCAGCTTGATTCTCTTTCCTAGGAATGGATTTGATGCCAAAACCCTCAAAATCTTCCATGAGGTCCCACACCCTATTCTTGTAGCACCTGAGTAGATCATTCTTGGCAGCATGCTGTCCCTTGACCTGATTTACAATCAATTCACTATCACCAAAGACTTGCAAGTTCTTTATTTTCTTCTTGATTGCCCAATGCATCCCTTGCACTAAGGCTTCATATTCAGCAGTGTTATTGGAGCATGCAAACTGAAATCTAAAAGCTGAATAGTACCTTACTCCTTGAGGTGAAACAAGCATGGCTCCACCTCCTGCACCTTGTCTACTTCTTGATCCATCAAAAAACAGCTGCCATACCTCATTGTCATCCTTGTGGTTTGGCTTGGTGATGTTAGGAATAGGCTGATTTTCTTCATGTATACAATAGACCCCTAGCTTAGATTCTTCTACTTCTTGATAAGGATCAAAAGCATGTACCTTGTTTGCCCATTCATCAAGAGTTAGATCCGGGATGCTCCCAACCTTGGTGTCAGCTTCATCGGTGCTTGGGTGGTCTTCTTGATCAAATGCTGAACAATTGGCGTTGATCTGACTTGGAGTGTAAGGCTCAATGTGGAAGTTTGCAATAGGTTCAGACCTGATTGTAGCCTTAGTTCCATACCTCATTTTGAACAGCATGTGTGACCAATCAGCAGACAAATATCCCCCAATCTTGGCTGTGAAGTCCCTTGACAAGCATAGGGCAAAGAGTGGTGGAAGGTCTATGACTGATACATCTTGTGAAACAACAACATTTGGACATGCATGCAAGGTAAGACTCAAGTTTCTAATCACCCCAACTGTTGTTACTGCTGTCCCATCCAGCTGCACTACCCCTTTGGATATGGTTTCATACTGGAGCCCTAGCTGATCAGCTATTTGTTTAGGCATCACTGAGCTACTTGCCCCGAATCTATCATGCAATTGTGCACTAACTGATTTCCAATGATTAATGAAACATAGAAAGGAGGGGGCTTCAACATTTTACCTTTTTGTCCTCCATGATTTCCCTCAGGCTGGGCAGCATTTGTGAGCACTTTTCTGCATCCGAACTTGCTGATTCGAAGTTGGCCAGTCCTTCATGGCAGCTTGTAACAAGTCTCTTTGGCCTGGGATAGATAGGGATTCCCACATTGATATATTAACATTTGTCTTCTTCATCTGATCAATGATACTGAATGGTGATGAAGGATCTCTTTGTTGTCCCTTTGCTTGTACATTCACTCCTTGCACGTGGGCAGCAATAACTGGTATTTGAGTTGGTCTAGGAGCTGTTCTTGGCTGCCCTTGTGCATTTGAAATTGGATTTTGCTTGCCAACCATTTGTGGAGCCATGGAAGGTTGTGGATTGGTTGGAGCTAATGGCTGTTCTTCACCCAAATTCCTTCTTTTTGACCTTGTGTTGGCTGCAACACCTTGGGAAACCATTTGATTCATGCCACAAAAATCCTCTGCTTGCCAATTTACCAACGTGGTGTCATTTGGGGCTGATTGTTGTTGGAATGTTTCTTGTTGTTGGTTGTTTCCTTGACTGCCCTCACCCTCCACACCAGTAGTTGTCACCATTAATGCTTGATTCAAAGCACCATTGAAGCACATGGATTGGTTATGAGGTTCATTGCATGGAAAACACCAGTCATACTCCTGAGCAATGTTGTTTTGTGTTGGCACCAATGCCTTAGAGGCAGATATGGCATTTGGATTGTAGGGCTGAAATGGTCTATTGGCAGGAGGCCTTGTTTGATTCATATTTGCAGCTGGATTAGGTGGTCTTTGTGGTTGGTATGGCTCTGTTAGGCTGAGCTTGGGGCTGGTAAGAAGGTCTAAAACCTTGGGCTTGTTGCCTCTTGAGAGTAACCAGCTCATTGCCTAGGTTTTGCAATTGCTTCATGACTTCTTGAAGCTCATTTGGGGCACTTGGAGATGAAGTAGAAGCTTCATTTGAACTCTGATTTCTAGGAGTGGGAGAAGGAGCCAAATTAGGTGCTTGATTGGTATTTGGACTCTCTAAACTTGGAAACAATGGCATGGGAGGTCTAGGGGCTAGTTTGCCAGCTTGGATCAAACAATTTTCAGCCCTAATGGCAATGCTATAAGCCATAGGGATAGTTATGCCTCCCATGGACTGAATCAACATAGAAATATCAGAATTTAGAGCTTTGAGATAGTAGAGAAAAGCACCTTTCTTGTTGGTCTGACTGCCACTGGAATTCTCTCCCAAGTCTTTTGAAATCTGAAGTTGAAATCAGTCAGCTGCTCATTGGGAGCTCTCTTGATGGTTGTCAGCTGCTCCAAAAGAGACAAGTTGTCTCCCTTCTCTCCAAATTGCTCATGAAGTGCTATACATAGCTGATTCCAATTTGTGATAGAACCAGCTCCAAGGCTTCTAAACCATTGCAATGCTTTCCCCTTGAATGAAGATGCCAGCAATTTGACAGCCACTTGCATCTCATTGATTTCATGAATTGCACAAAGATTGGCAATGTCTTTAACATGATCACCTGGAGTAGTCTGATTTTCTCCAGTGAAGTAGGGAATGTTCTTCAAGGCTGCAATTGGAATTGGATGTTGTGCATTGAGGGCAAGTGGGCTGCTGCCTGTGAAGTTGACATAGGGGTTGTTTTGTGCCATTCTAATTGGTCTTAGAACCCTTGTTGATTGAATGAAAGGCCTACCAGGTGGAGGAGTTGAGAGAGTTCTGTTTGGTGGAGATGGAGACCTTTGGATTCTCCTCCCACTTTGCCTTACTCTTGGAGATAACTGCATAGATATTCAAACAACACCTCTTCTTCTCCAGCTCTTGACCTTGTAGTGATTCTTCTCATGAGTTTTCAGGCCTGCACTGCTGAAACCAGTTGATTCTTCCCCTTGGAGTCGCCAGATATGCAAATTATAGCTCTTTTCAAGCAAGAAAATTGCAGCAGATGCACATCAACTTTGCTGCAATAAAAATGAGACCTCTAAGGTCCCACCGGCGTGCCAAAACTGTTGTTGCAAATCAGCAGCACCCCTGGATGCAAATCAAGGTTTTGAATTGATGTTTTAGGCATCCAGTGTGATTGCACAACATGGAAACCTCTCTCCAAGTGTGGGACTTGTGAAAATGAGAGAGGAATCTCTAGATTAGAGGCTGGTTCCTCAAACTCCTCTGATTTAGATCTATATTTTGCACAACTACAGAGGTTCAGATCCTAATCCTACTCTAAATTGCAAGGAGACAGGGATAAAAATGCAAAAATGAAACTAAACTAAAGATGGTGATGCACCAAAAGGAGTGGTGAAACATTTTTTGCCATGTAAATAGACACAAATTCATGAAATGCAACAAGGGAAAACATACACAAGCTGATAGATGTAATTAGAGGTCTTAAAATGAAGTAAAACAATACAAACAGAGGACTGAAAGCATTCACAGAGTTTTGTACTGTCAATTCCATGTAAAAATCTCTTGCATTCCACCATCAAAGAGGTATAAACTATTACAAACTATGAAAAAGGTCTCGATTCTTACAACTATCACTTGCTGGAGGTGAAAGAAGAAGTTTTCAATGCCAAAAAGTGTTCAACCATGAAGAAATGAGCCAAATCTGGCTTTTACAGTACATGGGTCGAGCCCAGGAGAGAGAAAATGTGAAAAACACATGGGAGCCATCCCTCATTGATGGAAAATGCATTAAAACAGCATGGAGGACCTTACAAACCCATACCCTATCATTTTTGACCATATTGGAGAAGAATGCGACCCATTCTGTATTAAATTTGGTTGTTGAAATGTCATTTCTGGCCATGGACACGTACCAGAACCATTTTTGAATTTTCTCTCTCCAAACTAAACCAAAATTAGAAATTGACCATGGAATCATGTAGATAATTTTAACATCTTTCCAATGATATAAAGAACGTGAAAATCGAGCTCTGGATCAAAAGATATGATCGTTTGAAGATTTAGGGCAAAAACGGCCCAAAAACGGATCGGCGGGAAAAAATTTCAAATTTTACCTTTTTTTTGTCTTTGGAAAAATTTTCAAAAATTCCCCATGCTCCGCTGGTCGGATGCCACGTGGCAAGCTCTGATTCACTCTGGAATTCTCTCTCCTTCTCTTTTCCGCGGGTTTTCCTTTGAAAATCAACCTTTTTATACTCTTTTGGAAAAAAATTCAAATTTGCCTCCGACCCCCGAACTCCTCTGCCACGTGGCAGCTTCCTATTGGCTGCGGGCCTCAAATGGGAAAATTTTCCACAAAAACTCCGCGAGCCATAACTTGAAAAATATAAGGAGTTAGGAGGCAAACTTTACCTTCTCGGGAAAGCCGAGAGAGAGCTCTATCTATCGATGGTGCCATTTCAGAAAGCCTTGAGTGCCTGAAAATCAAAAAAATGTAGACAAGAGAGGCGAGGCACAAGAGAGGCAAGAACACAAGGAGTTAGCCACAAGGGAAAAATTGAGCTGGGGCACCATTTTGGATAACAAGGCCAAAGTGAACCCACAAACTTTCACATTGAGCCTTACACCCCGATAAATGCATTTTGCATTTGACAATTGAAGCCATCACCCAAGTTTGATGAATGTCGACACCAAGTGTGTATCCTGATGTAACTCTTGATGAATGTGCAAACAAGTGCGTGCATGTGTGATCCTTATCATGAAATGTTGAAGAAGTTGCAGTTAGTGAGTCATGTGTGCATGCAATGTGAATGCATGTGTCAGCCTATGTAAATCATTTGTGTGATGTGTGTGTGTGACAATGAGTGTATGGCAAGTGTGTTTTTTGATGGATCAAGGAGTGTGACAAGGTGTGGAGGTGGTAGGCATGCTTGTTTCACCTGTGGAGTTAAGTATTATTGATTTTAGATTTTGTTGTGCATGCTCTAACAATGCATGAATATGAAGCCTTGTGTGTGTGGTGAGTTTCATTGTGCGTGGGTGTGTGTGAGGTAAAGTGAACTGTGCGTAGTGTGTGTGGTGCGTGTGCATGAGTTGATTGTCGTGTGTGTCAAGCAAAATGTGCACCATGTTATCGTGCAAGTGTGATATACTCAAGTGCGTGTGCAGGTGTGGTGACCTATGTGAAGATGTGTGAGGGTGT
>CM031236.1:698463260-698592454 GCA_018340775.1 Taxus wallichiana var. yunnanensis | reverse complement strand
ATGTTTGAGATTATAATTTATTGTGTATCATTGTCATCGTTCTCATTTTTGTTGTCATCATAATCTTCATTCTCACCATGATAATCATCATTGTCATATTAATCATCACCATCATCCTCATTGTTTTTCTTGTCATCATCATCACAATTGTCTTCGTCAATGTCTTCTTCATCATTTTCATTTTAACCATCATTATCGATATAATCATCATCTGGTCGTGATCATTATTTCCATGTTCACAGTCATGGTCATTTTCATCTTCCATCATCATCATCATCATTGTCGTCAAGTCGTTATCGCATACATGAATGGGGTTTAAGGTTTACAAATTTTAGTTTTGTATGATTTTTTGTGTTGTTTAGGATGAGTACTAATATTGAGAAAGTCACATTGATTTGTTAGGGATCCAATTATATTTTTATGTTTGACATTATCATTTATGGGGTATCGACCATGCCATTGAGATCTACCATAAATTGTAAATAGGACAAGTAAAGAAAACCCTACATGTGGAATCCTAAACACTAAACATGGATTTTTAACCCTGAATTCAAACACTAAACACTAATTAAATCCATAAGAACTTTTTTATTACCCATGCTTATTCTCTTAAGAGAGATGATTCCCTCTTTAAATTCTTCTATGATGTCCCTTGTAAGATATTTGAGTCTAAAAGGATTAATTGTTAACATTTTCTCATTTTAGTTGTTGTTTGTGACATTTTGATCTAAATGAATATTACAAAATATTATTAAATGTTTTTCTTTCCATGAAAATTTAAATATATTATCTTGGATATTATTGGTTTTTATTTTTAGTAAATATACCTTAAGGTAGTTCAATCAAATTCATCAGAATTCTTATGACTCAACGAAATATTAAATATATAGGGGTCGAATGCTATCTTGGGTTCTCGATATTATTTAGATATAATAGTTGGTTTTACCAATGAAATACATGGTTGTCAAGTCTTATTTCTAATAATATGAGTTTCAAGTCACCATTTTAATAAGTTCTCATCAAGGTCATTCATGCACGAACTAAATTCTCGCCTTCTTTTCCTCGTTTTAGTTGTTGGTTGTGACATTTTCATCCAAATAAATATTACAAAATACTTTTGTTAAATGTTTTTATTTCCATGAAAATTTCAATATATTATCTTGGATATTATTGGTTTTGATTTGTAGAAAATATACCTTAAGGTAGTTCAATCAAATTCATTAGGAATTCTTATGACTCAAGGAAATATTAAATATATAGGGGTTGAATGTTATATTGGGTTCTTGATATTATATAGAAAGAAAAATTGTTTTCACCAATGAAATACATGGGTGATTATTAATAATATGAGTCTCAAGTTGCCAATTTAATAGGTTCTCATCAATTTCATTCATGCACAAACAAAATTCCCACCTTTTCCTTCCTTTATTTTTGGTATCATTTTATCTATAATGCAACTCCTGATTACTTATTGCATACCTATACTATATAAATATATGTAAAATGTGTTGAGAGGTATAGTTTGTAAAGCACTTAAACATCTTTGCATGTTTTACTATGTTTTTATTTATTTTTATATAAATGGTAAAATATGCCAAGAAGTATAAGCGCCTTGTGAAGTAGACCTCTCGGTATATTTTACATATATTTTGAAAAATTAGGGATGCAAAAATATGCTAAATAAACTATTTCTCGTTGGAATTTCTCATGAGATTCGTAACTCAACATTTTATTACAAAATGCATAACAATACCTCAAAATATAGTGGTCTTACAAAAGAGATACCTTCATGAGCAAGATACAAAGAGAAGTAAACAATAAATGTTCATGAATAAGAGAGAATATTTTTTTATTAATTGTAAATATTCTCGAGGTAATTTATGCTAACAAAAATTGTCAAACTTAATTTTGTAGTTGAGATTACACAAATCCTAACACTCCCCCCTAATCTTAACTACCATGCAACTACACCTAGACATTCTCTAAGATACACAAAATTATCCTTTGGTAAAGGCTTCATGAAAATGTCTACAAACTAGTCTTAAGAAGTGAAAAAGTCCAAATATATATAACCATTGTTAAAATCCACCCTAATCTAGCGATATCTAGTGTCGATATGCTTTCTCTGCTTGCGAGAACACATGATTATTTGATAGTGAAATTTGAATTATTTTCACGTAAGATTTTTTTCCTTCTTCTTGATAGTGTTCCAAATCTGCTAGAACTCTCCTCCTTCATACTTGTAGGTTTCTCCTATGGTTGTCACATATTAAGCTTTTACGGATGAGAGAGTGACAATGGGTTGCTTCTTGGATGCCCATGAGACTACACCTGAACCAAAATGAAATACATATCCGGATGTGCTTTTCTGTCATCAATTATACCTTCAAATTTACTATCCATGTATCCAATTAATCTAAAATCATCAAATGGTGCATACCAAATTCCATAATTTGTAGTACTGTAACATATCTTAATATTCTCTTTCATGTAATTATAAGCGGTGTGATAATTTGGCAATCTCCATGAACTTTGAGATGATACTAACTGCATACATAATGTCGGCCTTGTTTCCATCAAGTACATCAAACTTCCAACAAGTCTTTTGTACAATGTTGGATCAACATTGGATCCCTTATCCTCTTTGCTTAATTTGAGACCCATAGAAATTGGTGTTGTTTATGGATTTTTTCAACATATTTAACCTCTTCAACACATCATTTTCATAATTGGATTGACATATCAATATGACTTCTTGATTCAGTCACTTCTATGCCAATAAAATGTCTCATCAACCCTACATGTATCATTTCAAATTCTTTTCTCATGGCTCACTTAAACAAGTCAATAGATAAATTTCCAAAGTGCATATGAGATCATCCACATACCAAAACAATTAGAATTTGACCTTTATTAGTCATATTGATTTACGAGGGTTGGCTCAATGTTGCTTCTGTTTAATCCATTTTGTAGAAAATATGAATCTATTATGTTATACCAAGCTCTTGGAGCTTGCTTTAGGCCATACAATTCCTTTTCAACTTAGATACTTTATTCTATTGTCCATAAAATTCATATTCGGTGGCTATTGAACATAAAATTCTTCTTCTAGAAAACCATTTAAGAATGCTGACTTGACATCCATTTGATATACTTTCCAGTTATTTTGAGATGCTATGGCTAAGATAGTTCTAAGCGTACTTGAAGTCTAGCCATCATTGAAAAAATATCATTGTAATCAATTCTAGGTTTTTGTGAAAAACCCTTTTCCACTAACCTTTTTTTTGCTTTTCCACATTTCCTTATGCATTGAATTTGGTCTTATAGACCCACTTAACACCAATAACATCTTTTCCTTCTAGCAGATTGACTAAGTCCCAAGTTTTATTCTTTTCAATAGAATCCATTTCTTCATCCATAGCTTTTATCCATTCTTCATTTTCTACAACATCTTCAAAATAAACAAGATCACCTTGTGAAGATAATGAAAAAATAGATTATAAATCTTCATCTTGCTAATTTTGATTATATATCTCTCAGACTTCTTGTCTTCTTGGAAGCATTTCTGAAACGAGATCTGAGTTCTACTAATGTTGGATTAGATGAATCACTATTCTGTGGAATTGTAGTTCCTACATGCCCTAAGGCTTCACTAAGCTGATAATTTTTTCTAGGTCTCTATAATGTTTGTGGAGTAGGTTTCTTGAAATTGTCTCTAGGTTGAGTTCTTTGAGGTCAATAGACTATCGAGTGTAATATGAGGAGTTACTTCTCCACTGTTGACTAGAAGGGCTGTGGAATAGAGTTGTTGATGGAGAGAGCGCTTGTGGATTTGGTTGATTGTTTTTTGCAGCATTTTCTTCAACTTCATAGTCTTCATGAGATATCTCTATAGAGATACCTAGCTCTTTATTAATACTTCCATCCCAGCTTCATCTTCTATATCTCTACTATTAATAGCCTCCTTGATGATGGGATTATAATACATATATGTAACGCTCACATTTTCCATGCACAAAACCCAACAATTAATTAGGAAAAATTTCTTTTTTTTTTTTAATTTAAAGGGTTGCAACAATTTAACAAACCAACTAGGTATAAATATTTCATGATTAGTAAATATACCTACTCGAAAGGTTGTCATAATTAAATTAACAATTAAATATTATTACTTCATTCCAATCATTAATCCTTGTGATTTATTAACCAAATTACTTTCCTTTTTAAAAATACTTAATTTATCCTTATAGTTCTAATGTCATTTATTTGATTAATATCCTAAGACTAAGATCTCAACATACCCTAACCATCTAATTAAATTCAAATAATTTAATTGCGTTTTATAACATTATTTAGTTGCCCATGAATAAAATTAATTTAATGAACACTTTAATTTTAAATCCATTTATCTCTGCAACAATAAAGGTCACAATTTAATCCTAACACTCTAATACCCTTAAGTGGCCCCATTCACATATTACCCATACCATTTGATTAAATCTTATTGCCGAAAAAAATTCTCATCACTTAAGTGATGTAGGGTTTCTTCCCAACCCTTAGATTTAGGTATTTTCAAATAAACCCTAAATATTCTTATGAGGTCTTCTTATTCTTCTTTTTACCCTAAACTCATTCATTTGCTCCATTTTGTTTTGCAAGTTTTGGGAGCATGGAGGCCATGGAAGGTTGCTCAAGTTCTTGGATGGATACACACATATTTGGTTGCTTATTTTCATTTGCATCCCTCTCCCAAGGTTCACCAAGATTATTATTTTTATTTGTGTATTTTTTAATTTACCCTATTTGAGAATGAGCATTTCCCAGCCCCCCTTATATCTCTTGTTTAAATTGATATATATACATAAATGAGGGTTTGTGATATATATTTGTTTCTATCCTATTTTAAAAAGGGTTGCCGAAATGTTTAATATACGAACAATATACATTACGGCCATGACCAATTTATGTGTGCAAGTTTTGAGTTTAATGCGGTCATATTGCAATTTGTTGGGGTTTGCTTTATAATGGGAGGGAGGGCACCGACCCAGCCCCACCCCACATTATAATATGTGGGTTGGGGTGGGGGTGGGAAGTGCCCCCACCTCCAACCCTTTTCCTTTATTTATAATATATGTCGTGGCCATTCCATTAGGCCTTAACAAATTTTTATTTTGATTTTTTTTTATTATATAAAAATTAGTTTATAAGCCATACAATTTAAGAGATCTTTTGTTTTTATTTTATAATATATATATATATATATAGATATAGATATAGATATAGATATAGATGTCTACAATGCATTTATTTGGTATGTCTATAGTTAAAATATATATATATATATATATATATATATATATATATATAATCATGGTTGTATCATTTTTTCTAGCCTTAAACAATCACTCAAATTCATTTGTATAAATGAAACGTAAGACAAGTAGTCATAAAATTTATATCTATTCATATAAGTTGAATATGATGTAACTAGTATCTTCTAAAATTCAAATCGATGCAAGCAATGAAGAGGATATGTTCTTTGATTTAACACACTAATATCTATTTTTTAACAATGTAAGAAATATGACTTTATAATTCAACTCTAATAGTTCATTTTTAAACCAAAATGCATTGAACGTCATAAAGAGAAGCATTTTAACCATCTTGAAGCCTGATTAATTTATTAATGTTAAATAAAAATCATTTACAATAGTGTAGGCTATAATATTTATAGATATTGGACAACTAGATACAAACAAATAATTAAGTTGCAGAGGTGTGATAATACCTCCGGGAAGAAGAATAAATTAGAATCGAAACAAAAAAATTTATTACAACTACGTAACAATTAAACCTATGAATATACTAGGACAAATATAGTTATAAAACATATAATAAATAAATAAACTACATAGTTACCTAATTACCATTGTAATTGCCAAAATTAACTATAGTAAACTATGATTTACCCTAACATCCCACCCCTTAATTTTTCATTGTCTCTCAAGTGATGTTGAGATGAATTATCTAAAAACTCAAACATGTCACATGCAAGTGACTTTGTGAAGATATTTTCTCGTTACTCGGTTGTTGGGAAAAATTGAAGTTATATGTTGTTTTTCAAGACATTGTCATGTATGAAATGAACTTGTACTGGATGTTCTTTGTTCTCTAATCAAAAAGTAGATTGGGAATAAGTTCAAGAACACCTTAATTATCTACATACATGGTGGTAGGTTTTTCCAATGGTATTCCAAGTCCTTCCAGGTATGCGATGTAGCCATATTGCTTCGGAGATAGCTTCACCTGCAACTATATATTTGGCTTCTATAAAATAGCAAGAAATAAATTGTTGTTTCTTTCTTCCCCATTATATTAGTCCGAGCCCAAAAAGAATACAAATCCTAAAGTGGATTTCTGTCATCAATGTTTCCTACATGATCGAATCTAGATATCTAGTTAAGAAGATATTTCCATTCTTCATGTACTCTAGAACAAGATATATTGTTCCCTTAAGATATCTCAAGATCTTCTTTACTTCCTTAGAATGAAAAACTTTGGGTTCCTCCATGGACCAAGATAGATAGCTCACTTCAAAGATAGTATCTATTCTAGTATAGGTCAGGTAAATGATAATCCTAATCAACTGTTGATAGAGAGTTGCATTTACCACAGGAGATGGATGTGAACGAGATAACTACAATATGTTCTCCATATGTGTATAAATAGTTGTGCAATCCATCATCCTAAATTCCTCAAGCATTTTCTTTGTATACTTCAACCTGAGATAAAAAGATGTGATTCTTTTTCTTTCATACTTCCAATCCAAGAAAGTAGTACATCGACCTAGATCTATCATGTCAAAATATTGGTGAAGATATTTCTTTGTTAAATCGATCATCTTCACTAAACTATTAGTGATGAATAGATCATCGACATAAACAACAACAATCATAATCTCCCACCTTGTTGTTTGAGGAAGAGATTAGGATCATATTGATTTTGACAAATCCATGTTGTACGCGATGCTCATCAATTTTCATATACCAAGCTCGAGGTTCTGTTTAAGGCCATATATAGATTTCTTAATTCGTATGCCTTTGTTTCTTGACAGGTACAACATATCCCTCGGGTTGAGTAATGTAAACTTCTTCTTGTAGATATCCGTTAAGGAAAGAATTTTCATATCCATTTGATGGACTTTCTAACCAAATTTTGTAGCTAGAGAAAAGATTATTTTGATCATTTGATCTTAGTTTTGGGAGAAAATGTCTCCTTATAATAAATTCCTTCTTTTTATGCATACCCTTTTCTTTGCTACTAGTCTTTTTTTATACTTGTATATGGTCCCATCTACTTTGTACTTTGTTTTGAATATCCATATGCAACCAATGGGTTTCTTCCCTGGTGGAAGATTGACAAGCTGCCAAGTGTTGTTTTTCATCACTGATTGATACTCAACGTCCATGGCATATTTCCAAGATTTTGATTTGTAGATATTCTGGACTATAGATGGTTCATCATATTCAATAACTCTACTCATCAAAGAAAATTTTACTTCTTCTCATGCTTTACTATGAGTCCTTGGTCCAGTGGTGGTTATATCTAGTGGAGAATTTATTTTTTTATCTCGTATCATGTTATTATACCAATTTGGCATATTTTTAATTGCTCCTATGGGTTATGGTTGTATCGATCATCACCATCATCCCCATAATCACTATCACCATCAGGAACATCAACTTATCTTTTTACAATAGGTGGAAAATCTACATTAGATGAGTTTGGAGGAGGAGTCTTTACTTCCTTCTTCTAAAAACTCAACATCTCTTCTCGTGTAAACTTTCTTAGTCTTCATATCCATCAATTTGTACCCAAGGTTATCTTTACTATAACCCATGAAGATGAATTTTTGTGACTTCATATGCAACTTCTTTTTATTCTTCTTGGGTATGTGCATGCTTGCTTTACACCCAAACTTTTCTAGGTCTCCATAATGTTGTGGAGTAGGTTTCCTAAATTGTCTCTAGGTTGAGTTCTTTGAGGTCCGTAGACTATAAGTGTAATATGAGGAGTTACTTCTACACTCTGTTGACTAGAAGGACCGTGAAGTAGAACTATTGTTGGAGCCAGACTCTTATGAAAGCTGGTTGATTATTTTGTGCACCATTTTCTTCAACTTCATACTCTTCATGAGATACCTCTATAGGGATACCGGACTCTTTATCAATAATTTTATCCTGTGCTTCATCTTCTATAAAATAAACATCTCTATTGTCAATATCCTCCTTTTTGTTGGGATTATAATGCATATATGTAACACCCACATTTTCCACACACAAAACCCAAGATAAAACATAACAATTAATTAGGAAAAATTACAGAATAATTTTTTAAAAAAAAGGGTTACAACAATTTAACCACCAACTAGGTATAAATATTTCATGATTAGTAAATCTACCTATTTGTAAGGTTGTCACAATTAAATTAACAATTAAGTATTATTACTTTATGCCAATCATTAACCCTTGTGATTTATTAACCAAGTTACTTTATTTTTTATAATTACTTAATTTATCCTTATAGTTCTAATGTCATTTATTTACTTAATATCCTAAGGCTAAGGTCTCAACCTACCCTAACCATATAATTAAATTCAAATAATTGGATTACTTTTTATAAAATTATCTAGTTTCCCATGAATAAAATCAATTTAAATAATCATTTAAGTTTAAATTCATATTTATCGATAACAATAAAGGTCACAATTTAATCCAAAGACTCTAATACCTTTAAGTGGTCGCATTCACATGTTACCCATACCATTTGATTAAATCATGTTCCCACAAAAATCTTCATCACTTAAGTGATGTAGGGTTTATTCTCAGCCCTTAGATTAAATGGATGTGAACCCTTAAATTTAGGTATTTTCAAAAGAACCCTAAATATCCTTATGAGGACTTATTATTATTTTCACCCTAAACTTACTCATTTGCTCCATTTTGTTTTTCATGTTTTGGGAGCATGGAGGCCATGGAGACCATGGAATGTTGTTCAAGGTCTTGGATGGATACACACATTTTTGGATGCTTATTTTCATTTGCATCCATTTCCTGTGGATTGCCGACATTATTATTGTTTGTTGTGTTTTTGTTTTTCAATATACCCTATTCGAGTATGGGCAGTTTACCTCATTATATCTACGGTTTATAATTATATATATACATAAATGAGGGTTTGTGAATATAAATAAATAAATATACATACATACATACATACATACATACATACATACATACATACATACATACATATATATATATATATATATATATATATATATATCATAGTAAAATTTATTTTATTTACATTTCTAAATTTTCCCAACTTGATTTAAGGTGGCGACCAGAGCTATATTGATAAAAGGGTCTGCTATAATATTTAATATAGAGAACAATATAAACTACGGCCATGATAGATTTATGTGTGCAGGTTTTGAGTATAATGCGGTCGTATTGCATTTTATTGGGGTTTACTATAATGGTGGGAGGGTGCCAACCCCACCCCACCTCTTTGATCCGACATTATAATATGTGGGTTGGGGTGGGGCGACGCCCCCGCCCAACTATTTTTCCTTATATACAACATAGGTCGTAGCCATTGTGTTAGGCTTTAACAATTTTGGATTTAGAATTTTTTTAATATATTAAAATTAGTTTATAAGCCATATGACTTAATAAATCTTTTCTTTATTTAATAATAAATTTTATAATATTATAATATATATATATATATACACACACATATACATATATCATATCATATAATAAAAGGATTTTATTTTGTTTTTTTATAAATATATAAATTTATATAAATATATATAATCATAGTTGTCTATTTTTGTTCTTTCCATTCTTAAACAATCACTCATATTCATTTGTATAAATGAAACATAACACAAGTAGTCATAAAATTTATATCTATTCATATGAGTAGAATAGGTTGTCAGAACTAGTAGCTTCTTAAATGCAAACCAATGCAAGTAACAAAGAGAATATGTTCTTTTATTTAACACACTAATATCTTTTTTTTTATAACATTGTATGAAATATGACTTTATAATTCAACTCTAATAGTTCCTTTTAAACCAGAATACATTGAACTTCATAGAGAGAAGGAATTTAACCATTTTCTAAATGTAAGTTTCTTTCCTTTTCATAATAAAAATGAAATCAATTTCAAGAGAACCAAGTATACTTCCATATATCATTCCAAAACAAAACACAACTATTTTACAAGATGAGAGCACAACCAACTTGATTTCTTTCCCGATTTGAAGGAAATACACTTTCAATTAAATACAACTTTCCAAGCCCTTCTTTCATCCACTTACCACATAGCTTTATAATAATACGATTTATAAGAACTCTTTAAATGCAAGAGGATACAATCCTTCAACTTAAGTGGAAACATCATGGCAAAATTTAACAACAATAACTATTTCTTTTTCTTCCGATCTTCCAAGAAACAACTCTTTCTAAGATGCCAACTTGGACTCCTCCATTTCTCCAAAATCCAACCACAAAAAAAAAAGGGGGAGTAGGAAATGCTATCCACCCAACCTATAATTCATTGAAGGGGAGAATCCATCCTCCCCATTGGCCCCCGAGCCCCAATAATGAAGTGATAGGAGGTATTAAGCAACAAAGGAAATGTTTACATGGCTTCAAATACAATCATTCACACAAAATTTCAACACAATAAGCATAATATAAAATCACAACAACATACATTTTTCCCAAACTAAATTTCTTGCAATCCAAGCCAAGGGAGAGAGGAAACATGGGGAATCGCTTATGCCTCAAAATGTGATTAGATTCCCACCTTATAATCCTCAAAAAACCCAAATCACATATCAACAATACTCTTATGCCTCCCTCAAAACTCTTATGCCTCCCTCAAGTTTTCTTATGTCTCCCTCAAAACTCTTATGCCTCCCTCAAATCTTATCCCTCCCTCAATAAACATAACAAGATAAATAAGAAATATTTCTTATTATCACAAGGTGGGACACCCAACCCAAAACTCCCTCCAAATTCATAACATAAACTCTTATCCCTCCCTCAATAGATCCCCATTTTATTTCTCCTAAACAACCTTAAGGCCATTCTATTCCCCAAACCAAAACACACAACATTCTTCCATTTACAAACATTTACACCACAAAATAGAAATAAGAATGCATTGTAAAAGTCCCTACCTTTCCATTACAAGAGTATCCAATCCACAATCACAAAGCTCTAAGCTTTTCCAAGTCCAAAACAACCACAAACCAATCTTCCAAGCTTCAAATAAAGGCTTCAAAATCAAGCTCATCTAAAATGCAAGAGTGATAAATAAAACATGTAACCCTAAAATAATCACACAAAATTGAATAAATAGAAAAATAGAAGAGGACGTTGAGGTTCCATCTCCTTACACACACAAACCAAAACTCATTCTTCAAAACACAAAATTAAAAGCTCATGTAAGAAGGTGCAATAATTTAACCTTTTTAGCCTCCAAAACACATAATGGGGCCTAATTTTGACCCCTTACTACATAGTTATAGTTGGTAGGTGAATTATAGAGGTGTGGAACAAGCTTAACTTGTCCCACAAGCCTCCAAAAATAGCCTTTAAGGCAAAATGTGAGTTTGACATGCAAGGTTGAGTACACAACACTTAAACCAATAAAAACCCTTTCAAATCCAAAATAAAATCAAGGACAATCTACCAAAATTAAATACCCATTGGTCTCATCCCAAATTAATTTATTTAACAAGATTAATTATCTGAAATAAGATTATTTAACGCCCGCTAAAAACACCCGCATGAGACCCAAGAAAAACCTAGGGTTAACTAGAAAAAATTATGGAATTTTTTTTTGAAAAACATGCCCACAAAAGGTTTCAAAACAATGGTTGTCACAATAACGTTTCTAGGCAATTATATTTAATAGATAAAATTTTCCGTTATAATAATATTAAACCCACATTAAAACTAACGAGTATAGTTAGCTCAAGCATGGTTAAGTTCTCTCTAAGTGTTAATTTAATAAACAATTAAATTCCTACTATAGTTAAATATTCCATATTTAAATTTAAGGGGTTAAAGGGGCCAAAATAAATAAATACCCAAGGTATTTAATTCCACAAGGTTCAAACAATTAACAAGGTCCCCATTTTACATGGGGTTAGAATAAATATTCCCTTACCCCATAAAGTGACCCCTTAAAAAGTCAACTCATGTTTTTGAAATTAAAAGGAAATTTCCACTCACCCAATTTCCACCTAATTTTTTAGGGATGAATATCATGCCTTGGATGAATTAAATTAGGACCCTTGATGAGTAAAAAGACAATCTAACCCTAAACCAAGCTTGTGAAGGTTTCATTCTCTTTAATTTGCTTCATTATTTTCTCTCTTTTTCTGCAGTTATTGGAGGAGTATGGGAAGCCATTGGAGGCCATTTCGAGCTCGTGGAAGTGGCCTACACATTTTATTATTTACCTATTTTGGTTACACCCTCTCCTAGGGTTTCAATGTGTTTATATTTTTTTATTTAGCTCATTTTTTTGGGTTTGCCCCAAATGAGTTTGTGGGTATTTTCCTATTTTATTGATATAGCTAGGTTTGATTTATATTTTCATTTGGGTATCTGAAAATGTGTGTGTGTGTGTGTGTGTGTGTGTGTGTGTGTGTGTGTGTGTGTGTGTGTGTGTGTGTGTGTGTGTGTGTGTGTTTGTGTGTGTGTGTGTAAATAATTACAAAAGATTTGGTCGCAGAAATACCACACAATACAGTGAAAAAGAATACGTAGATTTTGAAAAAATAAAGTGGTTGGGGTTTAATACATTATGGGGACATATATTCCCCACCACTCATAATCATACCAACCACATAAGAAAACCATGTCCTTGTCTTTTTCCATGGCTGCACTTTTTGTTTGGTAAAGAATTTAAGATACTTTTATTACTACATTTAATAATAGTTATTAATACGATTTTTTTAAAATATTTTATATGTAAACATACTATATATATTTATGTACACACACACACACACACACACACACACACACACACACACACACACACACACACACACACACACACACACACACACACACATATGTATATGTTATTTATTTATGGCTGCCAATAAATTATACTCTAAAAGTTTGATGCAAATACACACACAAACACACACACACACACACACACACACACACACACACACACACACACACATACATACATACATATATTAGTAATTACAAATGTTAATATTTTGTTATTACTATTATTATTATAATGTTAATAATGTTTCACAAATATATATCTATATTTTGTCCTTCAATAAGAAAAGAAGTTCCTTTTATAATTTGATAAAATTTTAGAACATGATTAATTTAATCCAATTTCAACTAAATGTCACTTTTGTGATGTTGGACTTATAATAATCCTACAATAACTTAATAATAAAGCTATATATTTGAAAGAGGCTAAATCTTAAGTTGTGATAAAGAAATTTCCTTAGTCCACTAGTATTAGGAAACAATTTTTTTAACACATAAAAGACAATTAACTATTTAGATTATTTGAATTTAAGCTAACATAGTTTTCTTTCTTTCAACAATGTAAATAAATTAAAAAACTTCACATCAACAAACTTCACTAAATGAGCCTTTCATTTCCACATACATTACAACAAAAACTAACTTTACAAAGACAAATCTTTCCTTCCCCTTTTCACATACAATACAATTTTAATGTCCAAGAATCAACACAAATTTTTATTACAATTACTAATACAATGTCCTCCACTTTAAGTGGGAAAATTATACAAGAATGTAACTAAAATGAAATGCAATATTACAAGTTCCTCCACTCTAAGTGGGAATAATAAAAAGGCTTTTCACAAGAATGAATTTCTTAAAGATTCCAACAAAATCTCCAAGATTCACAACACCAACAAGAAATATCCTTCATGATTTTCTTGATCCACAACAAAATGGGGGAGAGACAACACTCTCCACCCAACCAAAATATCCAATGAGGGGGAGAATCCATCCTCCTGATTGGCCCCGAGCCCCAACCACATTATAATGAGAGGTGATTCCAACACATGGAAATAACAAGATTCCACATCACAAACTATGTATTTCACAACCATTTCAAATGAATATTCAACTCAAAATACAAACACAAGAAGGAATAACAAAAAAAAAAAAAAAAGGCTTAAAAATCAAAGCCAAGGAGCAAGAACCTATGACGAGGCCACTTATGCCTCCCAATGGGAAATGGGTGCCCACCTTAAAACCTCAATAAATATCTCAAATCCCCTACATACTCTTATGCCTCCCTCAAGTACCTCTTAGGATTCCCACATACTCTTAGGCCTCTCTCATTCTCGTATGCCTCCCTCATACAAGAAAAATAAGAAATGCAAGCATTCCTTGTCCAAGGTGGGGCACCCAACCCAAACTCCCTCCAAAAATGAAATAACTCTTATGCCTCGCTACATGGATTCTCCCAGAGTCCCCTCCTACACTACACTTAGGTAATATACCCAAGAACCCCAAGAAGCATACCAATCACTCAAAAAAACAAACACACAAACACAAAATAAAGGAATACCATAAGCAAAATTAAGCTCATACCTTTCCATAGTAGAGCTTTTCTAAGATTCAAACTCCAAGCTCCTTTAAACCCAAGTAATCACCAACAAAATTGCACAAAGACAACAAGCTCTCCAAAATATTCTAACTCCAAGAAATGCAAGAGCACAAAAGAATGAAGTAACCCCCAAACAAGCAAAAGAACTTGAATAAATAGAAAAGGGAGAGAGGAGGATGATGTGGCTCCAAGTAGGATGCCACCTCATTTCCTCTCCACTCCACATCACCCTAGTCAACCCCATACTCCAAAGCACAATTAATAAGTGGTTGAAGAAATGACATTTTACTTACACACACAATCTAAGCCCACACCCCTTAAGGACTAAAATAAATACATGTAAGAAAGTGCAATAAAAACTTACAATTTGTCTTCCCAAAACACATAATGGGGTCTAATTTTGACCCCCAACCCATAGGTAGGGTTGGCATAGAAATTTAAGAGGTGTGGGACAAGTTTAACTTGTCCCACAAGCCTTCAAAATTGGCCCTTAAGGCCAAATTCGAATTTCCATGAGGGGGTGGAGTGTATAACACTCAAGATCACAAGCACTCAATCTTACAACAAAAATCCAATAGCCATCTAGTCTAATAAATGAAAACTTTTGGTCACATCCATGATTATTTAATAACAATATTAATTTACTTTAATTGAGACACTTAAACCCATTGGGATAAAATGGAAGAATACATCATTTTCTAAATAATTAAAACAAGGAAATTACATCTCTAAAAATCACATATTTCATTAAATAAAAGAAACTAAACAAAATACAACACATAACCCCTTGGTCACAATTTGCCCTAACAATAATTCAAACACACATACAAACACATATTGTTATGATGGTGACCCTTGTCAAATTCACCTAGAATTCTAATGTGGTTGGTCTCTAATCCCCCCGTTGTTTTCTCGTGAATAAATTTACCTGCAAAACACATAAATACCTCCTTCAGCCTCGTGGCCACATTAAAACATCTAAGATAAAATATGTAATATAAATCCACAATCATCTATATATGCATCAAATCATCATCTAGGCAATTACGATATCATTTACAATTTCTAACAACATCTCAATTCTACATTTCATCAATATCCATATGATCATAAGATTAGTTCAATTATCTAGGTCTACTCAAGTATGACAAAAGATCGCATGTCTGAAATATATAATTATAACCATGTCAACAGTATATCAACATCAATATAAAATGTCTCTAATAATCCACACGCATCATGTATGGATTGAAATCAACAACATTCCAAAGTATCTCTAACATCTAACATCATGCTAAATCAAAAGCTACAATAATATCCATAAGTATATATTCGACAATAACGAAATAAATAACAAAATGTGTCGAAGGGAAATGGGCACTATGGAGAACATTTACTAACACTAATAAAGTGAATCACATTAATATAATAAATCACATACTAACAAAATAATTAAAACCAAAGGGAAAATAACACATTTATCCAAGGTCACAATTGAGGCCACCCGAATGGGGACCTCCTAACCATTTATCAACAACATAACCTCATTAAAAACACAAGTTTTCAAGGTGACATGTTTCCAATACCCCAAATTCCTTCACTATTGATAACTTATCCCATTTCATTTGTTGTGTTACAATTTCATTTAAAATATAAAACAATAAATCTCTAGCCTTATGGCTATATCAATAACATCAAAATGATAAACACGTGTACATGTATCAATTCACATCATCAAATAACATAACTAAATCATCACTAAAATCAAGCAATTTCACCAATTGTTCACAATTTAAAAATGTTTTAATTCTATCATTTCATCAATCAACAATGAGATCACAAGACTAGCTAGATCATCTAACAAAATATATGTATCAAAATCCAATGTGTCAGTATACATATAAATTAGTAACTCTAGATCATCATCAATACTGAAATATCAATCCATGCATATAATTCACACTATGAGTCACCACATATCCGTAATCAAAATATCTATAATGTCTATCAAAATACTAATCAAATATAATAATGTTCATCTATCAATGTCTAATGATCAAATATGATAAGGTCTACACCTCCAAATCAAAGTAAGAAAAAATTGTAGTACGATAAATGGCAAAGAGGAGTGGACATTACAATATATGATTTTTAATGTTAATTGTAGCCAATAAAAATATATTTTTCACCTCTATCATCTAGTTTATTTCTCAATTATTTAGGTACTAGTGCATACGTAACACATCCAAACACTCTTAAGTGTGCAACATTGTGCTTTCTTCCGCTCCATTATTCTTAGGAAACCTTTTCCCGACACTTTTCATCGGGAACCTATTCGATAGGTTAGCTACACATGCAACTAATTCTACCCAATACTCATTTGGAAAATGTTTTTCCTTCACTAGACTCCTGGCCATATCCATAAGAGTCTTATTCTTTCTTTTTGCTACACCATTCTACTGATGTGCATACTTGGTTGTCATCTATTTATGTATTCCATTTTACTAGAGAAAAGTTTAACATTCATTTGAGATATACTCATCACATCTTTTTATCGCAAAACTTTGATAAAATCACCGCTCTACTTCTCTACGAGGACCTTGAATTCGTTGAAAGTATCAAAATATCTGATTTTTTCTTTAGGAAGTGTACCTATGTCATCCTATCAAGTCACCGATGAAGTTCGGAAAGTAAATGCTTCCTCCTATGAAGATGTATGCATAGGTCCACATAAGTCTCAGTGTGGATGATTTCAATGGGCTCCTATAACACACACATTTCGATGCTCCAAACCACATTAAACCTTAAATAATTACTTACGAAGTTGTGAATTTTTTTGTTTATTAGGATTGCAAGGGTGTTAAACCCTAGAGTACATTTAATTAACTCCTACCAAAAATTTCTTCATTACATTAGGTTTATCCAACCTAGATTAATAATTAAATATTATTAATCTATTTCTCAATTTAGTTCATTTATAATTGTAAATTGAGCAATAGGGGCAGAAGCTTGATTATCTTTATTAAACTCAATCAACCAAGAATACAATGGAGTGTTGCAATTCTTATAGGAATTGTACAACATATGAATACAATAATAATTGTTACAACAGCTTCCAAAATGCATCCGGGAAGCACATAATTGTTATAACAATCATAACAATTATACCTATGGAAATAAAAGACAAATATGGTTTAAAAACCATATAACAACATTATTTAATTAATAACATTAATTAAATAATTAATTATATGATGCATAATTAATATATTAGGTAAATAATAATTAACCTAACATTCCCCCCCTTAATTGTGCATTGTCTCAAGGGATGAGGAGAGGAACTCTCTAAAAAACTCAAACTTGTCACGTGCAAGTGACTTTGTGAAGATATTTTCCCATTGTTCAGCTATTAGACAAAATTGAAGTTAGATGTTGTGCTTCAACACATGCTCACGTATGAAATGAACATGTACCTCAATGTGCTTTGTTATTTCATGAAACAATGGATTGCAAATAAGTTTGAGAACACCTTCATTGTCAACATACATGGTGGTCGGTTTGTCCTATGGTATTACAAGTCCTTCAAGTATGTGACATAGACAAATCATTTCATAGACAAATTATCCTACGAGAACAATACTGGCTTCGGTGGAAGAATGAGAAAGTAATACTACGAGTCACCACATATCCTTAATAAAAATATCTATAATTTCTATCATAATAATAATCAAATATAACAATGTTTATCTATCAATGTCTAATGATCAAATATGATAAGAAAGTCCAGTCCTCCAAATCAATGTAAGCGAAATTTGTAGTAGGATAAATGTCGAAGAGGAGTGGACATTACAATATATGCTTTTTAATGTTAACTATAACCAATAAAAATATATTTTTCACCTCGTCATCTAGTTTCTTTCTCAATTATTTAGGTATTAATGCATACGCAAAACATATAAACAATCTTAAGTGTGAAACATTGTGCTTCCTTTCACTCCATTATTCTTGGGAAACCTTGTCCATGACACTTTTCATCGGGAACCTATTTGATTTTTAGCTACAAATGTAAATACTTCTACCCAATACTCATTTGGAAAGTGTTTTTCCTTTAGTAGACTCCTTGCCATATCCATAAGTGTCTTATTATTTCTTTTTTCTACACCGTTCTCTTACCGATGTGCACACTGGTTGTCATATGTTTTTTTATTCCATTTTACTTGAGATAAGTTTAACATTAATTTGAGATATACTCGTCACCTCTTTTTCGACATCAACACTTTGATAAAATGATGTGTTGTGCTTCTATGAGGGTCTTAAATTCCTTGAAAGTATAAAAACATATGATTTTTTCTTTAGGAAGCGTACTCTATGTCGTCTGTTGAAGTCATCAATGAAGGTCGAAAGTAAATGCTTCTACCTATTGAATATGTTTGCATAGGTCCACATAAGTATTTGCATGAGACAATTTCAAGGGGATCCTATAACACACATTTTGAAGTTCCAAACTACATTAAACCATAAATAATTACTTACGAAATTGCAGATTTTTTTTTGTTTATTAGGGTTGTCAGTAAGGGTGTTAAACCCTAGAGTACATTTAATTAACTCCTACAAAAAAATATTCATTACATTATCTTGATCTATCCTAGATTAATAATGAAATATTATTAATTTATTTCTAAAGTTATTTCCAATTATAATTGTAAATTGAGCAACAGGAGCGAAGCTTTCGATTATCTTTATTAAACTCAATCAACTAGAATACAATGGAGTAATACAATTCTCATAGGAATTATACAACACAACATATGAATATAATAATTGTTACAACAACTTCCAAAATGTATCGGGAAGCACATACTTTTTATAACAATCATAACAATTATACTGTGGAAATAAAAGACAAATCATTTAAAAACCATATAACAAAATTATTTAATTAATAACATTAATTAAATAATTAATTATATGATGCATAATTAATATATTAGGTAAATAATAATTAACCTAACATTCCCCCCCTTAATTGTGCATTGTCTCAAGGGATGAGGAGAGGAACTCTCTGAAAAACTCATGAACTTGTCATGTGCAAGTGACTTTGTGAAGATATATGTGTGTTTTTAGCTATTGGACAAAATTGAAGCTGGATGTTGTGCTTCAACACATGCTAACGTATGAAATGAACATGTACCTCAATGTACTTTGTTCTTTCATGAAACACTAGATTGTGAAAAAGTTTGAGAACACCTTCATTGTCAACATACATGGTGGTCGGTTTGTCCTATGGTATTCCAAGTCCTTCCAAAGATGCGACATAGTAAAATCACTTCGCAGACATACACTCCTACAAAATGATAATCGACTTCACTTCATGGAAGAATGAGAAACAAAGTGTTGTTTCTTGCTTCCCCATGATATTGGTCCAAATCCCATAAAGAACACAAATCTGAAGTGGATTTTTATCATCAATATTTCCTACATGATCTAAATCTGAATATCCAGTTAAGAAGAAGTTGTCATTCTTCTTGTATTCTATACCAAGATCCATTGATCCTTTGAGATATCTTAAGATGCACCTTCTTGTTTCTTTCCAATGAAAACTTTGGGCTCTGCATGAACTTGGATAGATAATATCTGCAAAGTCTAGTGTAGATTAGGTAAATGAGACTCCCAATCAATTGTCGATAGAGAGTGGAACTTACCTCAGAGATGGATCTGAACGAGATAACTTGTAATCTGTTCTCCATAGGTGTAGCAATTGGTGTGTAATCCATCATCCTGAATTTCTTGAGTGTTGTCTTGGTATATTTCATCTGAGAAACAAAAATTTGATTCTCTTTCTATCATACTTCCAATCCAAGACAATAATGCATCAGCTCGAGATCTGTCATGTCAAATGATCGATTAAGATATTTCTTCGTTACATCAATCATCCTCATTGAACTACTAGTGATGACTAGATCATCGACATAGACAATGAAAATCACAATCTCCCCCTTACTTTTTGAGGTAAAGATTGGGATCGTATGGATTTCTAACAAATCCATGTTGTATGAGATGCTCATCAATCTTGATGTACCATGCCTCGGGGTGCCTGTTTGAGGCCATACAGAGATTTCCGAGTTTACATACCTTTTCTTCTTGACCAGGTACTACATATCCCTCAAGGTTGAGTCATGTAGACTTCTTCTTGTAAATCTCCATTTAGGAAGGCACTTTTTACGTCCATCTGATGGACTTTCCAACCAAACTGTGTAGCTAGAGAAAAGATCATCCTGATCATTTTGATCTTAGTTGTGGGAGAAAATGTCTCCTCATAGTCAATGCCTTCTTTTTGTGCATGTACCCCTTTGCTAATAGTCTTTCTTTATACTTGTCCACTATCCCATCTGCTTTATACTTTGTTTTAAATATCCATCTACATCCAATGGGTTTCTTCCCTGGTGGAAGATCAACAAGATGCCAAGTGTTATTCTTCATCACTGATTGATATTAAAAATCCATGGCATATTTCAAGATTTTGACTGTAGGGCTTCCTGGACTATAGAGGGCTCATCAGATTCAATAACTCTACTCATCAAAGAAAAGTTAACTTCTTCTCTTTCTTTACTGTGATTTTGTGGTCAGGGGTGGATGTATCCGGTGGAGCATCCATTCTTACATCTCGTAATGTGCTAGTACACCACTTGGGCATATGTTGAACTGTTCCTATGGGTCGTGGTTCTATCTGATCAACACCATCATCCCCATCATCACTTTCATCATCTATGGGAACATCAACTTCAATTTTTACAACAATAGGTGAAAATCTACATCTGGTGAGTCTGGAGGAGGAGAGTCTCTTCCTTCTTCTCAAAAATCAACATCTTTGCTGGTGTAGAATTTTCTGGTCTTAGGATCCATCAATTTGTACCCAAGAGTCTCTTCATTGTACCCAATGAAGATGAGTTTTTGATGACTTCATGTCCAATTTCTTTCTATTTTGCTTGGGTATGTGCATGCTTGCTTTGCACCCAAATACTCTGAGGTGTGCAATAGATGGTTTCTATTTTGACCATGCTTCTTGTGGTGTTACTCCTTCAAGAGCAACTGTGGGCACTCTGTTCAACAAATACATTGTTTTTTTTGTTGCTTCTACCCAGAATGTCTTTACAAGTCTAGAATCATCGATCATGCATCACACCATTTCCATGATAGTATGATTTCTTCTCTCAACAACACCATTCTGCTACGGTGTGTGTGGAGGAGGCATTTTTCGATGAATCCCATGAGTTTGTAGGTAGTCTTTGAACTCATCACTGGTGAATTCCCCCTCGATCTGAGCAGAGAGTTCTGATGTGATGACCAGTTTCATTCTCAATTGCTACTTTGAACTTCTTGAAAGTTTCAAAAGCTTCACTTTTCTTGCGAAGACAAAAATCCACATTTTCCTTGAATAGTCATCAACACAAAGCATGAAGTATTGGAACCTAGAATGACTTGGTTGCATGGACCGCAAATATTGGTATGAACTAGGTCAATTTTTCCATGAGCTCAAATGTACTCTTCTAGAATGAAGCTTTGTGTTGTTTTCTATAAGGAAATGAGGACACTTATCTGTATCCTTCTGAAGAGATGGTAGCCCATGTACCATATTACATCGGTGAAGTGTCTGAGATACTTGAAACTTACATGACCAAGTCTCCGATGCCACAACTATGCTGAGGTAGAGTTCTTAGCCACAAGTGCTTGATCATCTCTGTGAACAAAATCAAGTTGGAACATGCATCCCACATTGGAGGCTTTTGCAACTATTTTCGAGCCTCTTGATTTGTCTTCGAATCAAACATGTTTTCTTGTTGGAATGACTATCAAATTTCAATTTTTTAGGTTGTGATCAAGGAGTTGATTGAATGAAAGAAAATTCTTTATCAACCCAAGGACATATAAGACATCTGATAGTCTGCAGTTGTGTGAACCAAGGGTAGAGAAATGTTCCCAATCCCCTGAACTATATATGAAGAATCATCTCCCAATAAAACATGATTTTTTAATGGTGTGTCCCTCATTGAAGTAAACCAGTCTCTATGGTTGGTCATGTGTCGATTGTCTCCCAAATCAACATACCAAACATCACTAGATGACGTGGATGGTTCACTTGATCGAGCAGTGAACAAGTAGTCTTCATTATCTGAATGTTCTTGTTGCTCAACAATATTTCCTTGCTAATGGGGTCTTCTTTTCCAGTTCCCCTTTTTCTGCCCTTGATTGTAGTTAGAATGTCCCTTGTGAGATTGTTGTGGAGGTCCAAAGTTGCTTGATGAACCTTTCTTGTAAGTATTGTACCAACAATCTTTTAGGTCATGTCCTCTTTTACAGATTGGACATTGCTTCTTGTTGTTGTCCCCTTGATACTGATTTTGATTTTGGGAATTTTGATAGGAATTAGGTTTTCCTTTACCTTTTCCTTTCCATTTTTGATGTGAAGAAAGTGTCTGCTCTTCTTCATCATCCTTATTGTGCATTGCTTCCTCTTGTTGCAATAGGTTTACCAATTTTTCAAAACTAACTATCGTATATCGACAAGTTTAGTGTTGTTACAAAAATATGGTATGAAGAAGGGAGTGCTCTTAGAAAAATGGGAATGAGATCATCATCTTTGACCACTTCTCCTAGGGCTAGAAGTGAAGCCCTCAATTCTGTAACTCTTCTTAAGAAAGCTTCTATTTTCTCATTTCTTGAACTTCAATGTGTGTAACTGACTCTGCAAATTCAGTATAACATTATTGTTTTTGGCCTGTATATTGTGCTTAACTTATCCCATGCTTATTTAGTTGTTTTGGCATCTCAAATGTGGGGTTGCACATCATCGAACACTCCAAACAAGATGATGAGTTTGGCCTTCTGATCTACTTTATCAAAATCTTATGTTGTTGTGTTGTATCAGTAGTTGATCTGGTCAGAGTACCATTCATAGTAGGCTAGATCTCTTCAAACTCAAGTTGTGTCTTGATTTTTGTCTTCCATGCAACATAGTTGTTTCCTCTAAGTAGTTGTGAATCCAAAGAAAAAATTTGGGGGCATTGGTGCCCATTTTTGAAGAAAACACTGATAAGGTTTGGCTCTTATCACTCTAGGTATAAGGTCTCCCAATCTATATACCGTCAGTCTGATATACCGAACCTTTCTATATACATGCCCTTCCGATATACCCAGTGGTATGTGGAAGAATCTCACCCTTTCTATATACCCAATGGTATGTGAAAGAGGCGTTAACGTACATGAAAGAATTCAATACGTGGTACCAAGACAATATTGAAAGGGGTGTGTGATTATTGACATCAGCTCAAAGAAATATCCTCATATGCACGTGTAACTTTATATACTGGATAATTTCTCAGTCCGGATTTATGTCATGCAATCATTCACAGATGGATGGGATGGCTCATAGTGTGTGCACTATGACCTTATTACTCCCCATCGATTTAAAGGGTCGATGCCCAGATGATGTTGTTGCAGCTATATTAGGCATTAAGTGTAGTAGTAGTCATGACGGATTTACCCGTAAGCACTTCCTAGAGGAACCATATATACCGAATGTTGCGAATGAGATCTAGGATCTTGTGAGTGTTTACAAAACCAATTTTTACTATTTTGTATTACAATTTTCTACCAGTTTCTAAGCAGTTACAATATTTTTGGTTGACTATGGCAACCTACAAATTAGTACAATATATTGAAGCATGTAATTACATTCAAAAATTTATAAAAAATTGAATGACAGGAAAAAAATTTTTTTTTGTTTTGCGGGCCCGGTGGCCTTTGAGCCCAATATGACCCAAAATGTCAAAACCATTAAAAAGAGGCCCAAGATGAAGTTTTTGGATGGTCTTCCTTTGGAAAATGTTTCGAAATCAAAAAAATAGGCTTAGTGGAGAAAAAAAATTACCCTAAATTAGGATTTTCTCGCTAAATATTTAGTGACCTGTTTAGTTATAACTAATAGGTTTAGTGAAGGTTTTTCCACTATATTTGCCTCCAACTGTGGCAGTTTTTCTAAATTTTCCTCCAAATTTTAAAAATAAAAAAACTTGTGTTTTTGGTGTGATTCGAACCATGCACCTCCCATTTCTAAGTCATTTCTATTAACCACTTAGGCTCTATGAGCACTTGGGTAATGAAATGAAGCAAATTATATTTAAAGAAGAATAAATTTGAACTAACCATTAAAAAAAAAAAATGCAACTTCGCTAGGACTTAGTTGGAACATGCATGGTGAAATTGTTGAATGTAGATTTAGGGTTTCTCCTACGTAGAAAGTGGATCTTCTCCTTATTATTTTCGCGCCTTTGGTTTTATTTTCCTTTACCTTTAATTTGAATAACCATTATTTTGTGTTCACCACTTTGTTTTGTTAAGATCATGGATTTGGTTGTGTATGAGAGATGCTATGTAGATTTATTCACTATTTTTTTATTATTTTGTAGAGGCAATATGGAGAGTTTGAGAGGAAAGAAACACCAGGGAGACTTTGGTAGATTTATTTGCTTCTACCTGCTCATTGTTTGACGTGGAGACTTTGTGTGTAGGTGGTTTGGTTGGCATGGAGGATGATCTTAGAAATCATATGCATAGGGGGCAAGTGTTTGTCGAATTTCAAACCAATGGACCCACTCAATATTATACCATGGTGGTCATCCGATCTCCAAATCAAATATGGGTAGTCTGTGACTCATAATTTGGCTTAGACATTTGCATGGCTCGGACATCAATGCGTAGCTCACTCGATCCAATACTTCAGTGCAGAGATATGTAATGTAACTGATCCAATGTATAGCTCAACTTGTGTCTATAGGATCTCTCCTTTTAATGAAGGCGTCGACCTTTGACGTGGATAGAGTTGGTGGAGACTTTTTTCTCGAGAACTCGACTTGCCCAAAATGTAACTCGGTGGTTGAATAGCTCCAACAAAGTAACACGCCACATGAAGTGTGTAATGACCGAGAGTCCTCCAAAACTAGCAATCTACTATTTTAGAAAAGACTATATCGACCTTTCAAATTACGTAACAAATCCCCTAATGGGGATTAAAAAAAAATTAAACATTTCTATACTCATGCAAACAAATTTTGCTCAGTGCAAGAGTGCACCAAGGCAAAAAAATTATGCTTTACAATTTACTCTGGAGGAATACACAGGTGGGGATGTAGGGATGGGGCTGTGGGAAGTAGGAGGAGGTTTTATAGGCTCTCAATTGTTGTAAGCACTTTCTTCTCCAAATTTTGCTTCCTCTCGCACTCCTTTTCGATTCTCAACCGTACCACAGAGAGCTTCAATTCATCTGGTACCAAATGTAAATTGAATACAATAATAATTGTTACAACAACTTCCAAAATGCATCCTGGGAAGCACATAATTGTTATAACAATCATAACAAATTAAGGCTAACAAGGGTTTAAAAACCATATAAAAACATTGTTTAATTATAACATTAATTAAATAAAAGCTTGATTATCTTTATTAAACTCAAATCAACCAAGAATACAATGGAGTAACTGTGGAAATAAAAGACAAAATTAAAAACCATTATAGGATTGTTTAATTAATAACATTAATTACATAATGATTATATACATAATAATATATTGTTAACAATTAACCTTAACAAAATGTGCAATGCATGGGAAGCTTAACATAATTTCTCAACGCAATTAATATTATACACAATACATACCCTTGGTTAAATAATCCCCTTAATTTGTTAGTTTCAATGTCCATTCCCATTAATTATTTAAAAGACAAATATGGTTTAAAAACCATATAAAAACATTAACAATTTAATTAATAAAACATTAATTAAATAATTAACATTATATGATGCATAATTAATGACCCTTAAACCCAAATCCGAAACACACATATATCGTGGTCACAATTTGAGGTCATCCCCCATGGGGACCTCCTAACAATCTAACAACACACAATAATAAAACTAAACATAAAGATGCCATGGTGACCTTTATTGTATCCATCCAATATTCCACTATGGTTGGTCTCCTATCCCCCTTTTGTTTGTTGTGATATAATCACCTGTAAAAATCAACAATACCTCCTTTGGCCTCATGGCTGCATCAAATACATCAATAATAAAATACATGCACATCCATCAATAAACATCATCATATCATGAATTCATCATCAAAGATAAGCAATGCTATCATTTTTTTATCATTTCAAAACATCTCAATTCTACCATTTCATCAATATTAGTGAGATCGCAAGATTAGTTCAAACACCAAAACATAGTCAATACGATGGAAATTCAAAATGTTAGTATATATATAAGATAATCAAAACATCATCATCATTAATAAAAATGGCTATTCATACCTCTAATAATCTATGCAGCCATAATATGAAGCACAATATATAAATAATCGAATATCTCTACCATATATCATCATGTTAAACTAAAATAACATAGTAAATTCCATGTCTATAGTCCATAGTAATCAAAATAAAAATATGATAAGTGTCAAGAGGAGTGGGCACTATAGCTCCTAAGATCTATATGATTTTCTAACTAGAAATATTTCCTGTGCTACTTTGCAAGAATGTAACTTTGGCATGTTGTTTCAAGTTGATCAATAAATTGTATTCCATTTACCATGTTCTTCTTATGGAGAAAATTTATGCAATTAAAATGTAAGTGTCCAAGCCCTATGTCTGTTGGTGCCCAAATTGATTCTCCCTCAAATTCTAAGAATCATCACAAGTTTTGGCAAGAAGCTTAGAGACAGATAGATCATGGTGAGTCATTTTGTAGCCGGGATGGGATCTAACTAGCCCTCTATCACTCAGATGTGGAGAAATGGATAGCACCCTCAAGAGGATTTGATCTATCCTCACTATTTTAGGTTGTGCCTTTCAACCAAGGTAAGAGAACCCTTTTGTAGCCTATTGTTTATGGAGGAGATGGAGATGTCCTTCCTAATGAAGTTGTTAAGGAGACCTTGAAGAAAATATTTTAAATGCAATGTAGAATCTAACTCTCACGAGTCATGTCACTCAAGATAGTGGAGATATTCTCTAGGAAAGGTTCAAAGCTACTAAAGACATTTGGAATCCCGATTATTTCGTATGTTTTGGTAATAAAATATATGCATTTGTATACACACATGAAAAGCAGGAGTAGTATGGGTAGGATTAGTTGTTTTCAAATTTTTTTGTGGGAGGTGAGGTAGAATAAAATTGATTCACCAAATATTTGAGAACTCTTACAAAATGGAAAGTCAAGATAACAAAATGCTTCAAAATAGGTAAAATGTTCCTTTAACCAAAATATGTACTTCATTGGAGGCCCAGATTAGCAATTTTTCACACAATCTATGATATTTTAACACGAAGGATCGAGTTAGAAGGCCTAATAAAACATCAAAATCTAAGACCAATCATGCCCGAGGTACACCCAGAGGCTTACAAACAATATTTTTCAAAAATGAAAGAAAAATGATTTTAAATCATTTATTTAACTCCCAGATGAAATCTCTTCGAGAAATGAGATTGCGAGATGCCACTAAACTATCACAAGGATTGAGACCTATGTGAATAAGACATATTTTTATACAAGATTGCAATAAGAACAAGAAAAATATTTATAAACATTCGAAATGAAATAAACACATTTTCCTCAAGATCAACATAGAATAACTCAAGTTTCATTAAATTTATCAATAGGGAAAGTTTGTAAAACAATCTCAGAGCTTGTCAATGGTTATACACTTGAAACTACCTTGACATAATCAAACTTAATACAAAAAGAGATATACAGGGCTTCTCAAACGGCTTTTCAAAAGACAAGCCTTGTCAAATTTTCCTCTTGGGAATTTTCTTCAACCTCTAACACTCTAACCATTTGCACAAAAATTTGTGCCATTTATAACGTTTCCAATACATCCCCTTTTCCCCAAAAATCCTAACATTAAGTGCTACCAAGTGCTCGCCACAATCATGATCGTGATTTCCAAACACAGATATCAACATTAACTCTCCCCTTTGTTTGGTGCATAGGAAATACCAAGAAATCATGAAGACTCCCACTCCAAGGTGTTAGGTTGTGGAACTAGATTGCTTCACAACTAGCATGAAATGGAAAGTCACTAGAAATATAGTAGACCGGCATCGATTACAATGGGACCGACATCATCAAGCCAGTTAGGTCTAAGCGCTAGTTACTTACGTGCACGGAGCACTTTATTTTTAAGTCACGGGTTTTAATATTATTTTTTTAAAATCAAATCTATTGGATGTAATTTCATGGCTAAGTTTCCTAAGTTTGTCTAAGCTTATATAAGCTAGAAAACTAGGGTTAAAGATGAGTTGATGAGAAGAAGAGCATAATCCTTGGTTGAAAGGATGAAGAAGAAGAAGAAAAAAAAATTACATGAAGACAAGAGATTTCATGGAGAGAAGTTGAATAGAAGGAAAGTGTAGGTACACTATTGGTGAGAAGATGGTATTATCTTCTATTGTATTTCCTTTGTATTGTTTAGTCTCATGTAATGGCTTGCATAATATGTAAAGAACTTAGGGTTTCTTCTTGTTAGATCCACAGGTTGTTGTGAGATCTTGTTATTGCTCATTCTTGTAGATCCACATGTTGTGAGATCTTGTATTGCAGATCCATGAGATCATGTTGTATTGTTGATCCATAGGAATCTAGCATGGTAGAGGAAGTTGTCTTCATGTTTGTAGTTTGTTGCAGTGATGGAGGAGAGACTTACTTCTTGGTGCATGGTTAGGGTTGCACATTGGTAGATCTTTCTAGAGGTCTTGTTTACAGATTCACAATACAGTGAGAGCTTGGCTGCATAGTGGCAGATGCAGGGTAGCTTCAGGTATGTGAGATCTGGTTATGTTTGAGAGGCACGGTTGTAGTGCACTCAGGTAGATCTAGTTAGAGATCTGGAGGAGACACAAGTGGTGGTATGGAGGCACAGTTTAGTGTACTCAGGAATATCGATTAGAGATCTGGGAGGAGGAGATACTCTTGTAGAGATACATGTACTCTTGTGCAGAAGAGTTGGTTTGTAATCTCTTGTTATATATATATATATATATATATATATATGAGATCTCTATCTTTGGTGGACATAGCCCACATTGGGTGAACCATGGTACATGCTTGTTATGTGTGTGTAATTTTGTGTGATTTAGATTATTCTAGTTTATACTTCCACTGCTGTAGATTTTGTGGTGAATTGTTTAGATCATGTGTGCATGATTTTGTCTATTTTTAAATGATAGCACTATTCGGTCCCATATTCCCAACAACTAGTATCAGAGCAGCGTTTGTTTTTCCTGATGAGAATATCACAGGAAGATATTTAATCTCAAGTGGAAGCCAAGAGTGTAAGGTTCTTTAGAAATTATAGTGATCGGCGCGGTTAAGTAAGTGGCAACGGTGTGTCACATAGGTAACCGTGGTCGGTACCGGGCGTAACTATGGTCGATACAAGGTGACCGTGGTCGCCATCTTGGGAAGCCCGCTTTTAAACAGAAAATCACAAATCTAAAGAAATGGAAATATACATAGAATGTATCTTGTTTCTTTGAGGTGTCCCAGTTCTTTGAGGCATAAGCATGTTGGTCATATTGCAGATCCGGTTATAGAGGTATGGTTTTATCTTGGTATTGCGCAGTGCTTATATTATTTTTATTGCACATGCATGTTTAGGATTACAAATCTAGATCTAAGAATGAGATAGAGGAGCAGTTATGCATCCTTTGGTGCAGTTAGATGCATGGGATTTGTTAGAGAAGATGAATATAGTAGCATAGAATGAAGACAGGGTTTCCATCAGAGAAACATGTTCTTCAAGTTGAAGATGTAGTTGAGTATCTTGGTGCTAGTAAGGTGATGTGTTTCATCTTGATGCGTTTTATTGCATGTATTATTGCGTAGTTAAGTTTTTTGTGCAAGATTTGGGTGCTTCTTGAAATGACTAGCTCAACACAACTATTGACTTTGGTCAGAGTAGGCACCTGGTTTGGTGACCTATGCCAATTTGTGGCATTGTGTTAGTTCCAAAGAGACAGATATCAATCATGGAACCGACATCGGTCAAAGAGGGTAATGGTATTGGTCAACAAACAATAGTCAATCTCTGTGACAATGATTTTGCACATGGTTTCTTACAATAGAAGAGGGCATGGATGGTTCAGTGTCCTATTTTGGAGGATTTGGTTTCTGGCACAGTGTGTACAGGTAGAAATAGTGTTGATCACTTCAATGTTTGGATCAAAAAGAGGATGGAGTTGGCTCAGTTAGTCCATTGAGACTTTGAGTCAGGTATCTCTATATGGTTCATGTTTTATTTCTTTTGTTTGGAGAAACTGATATTATGTTTGGATAGTGTGCACAAATTTACACCATGTTTTTTTGGTGTTGTTTGAATTTTATTTCCTAGTTGTGTGGAATCTTGAGGACAAGGATATCTAGTCTTAAGGATAAGATCCTCAATGAAAAGTCATGGTTAGACACAATGCATAAGTAACGAAATATTTTGAGTACACAGGATGAAAAGAAGTTGATTCACCTACTTCACAAGAAGTCCAAACTTCTGTGATGTAGAAAGTATTCTTTGATAAGAAGGGAATAATTTTATATTTTCTTTCATCTGGTTTTATTTATCACTGACATATTAGCTTTTAAGCTTGGTGTTAGAGGAAGTGTAGGGAATTTCATGTTCAATGGGAGCAAGCCATAGTTTTTTGAATTGCGCAGGATTGAATACATGATGCACATGCATAGTGAGAGGAATTTGCTACTACTCGAGTGGTAGGAGGCACAAGTTGGTTTTGGAGGGAAGTCACGGTTTTGTAGGTATATTGAGTTTATTACTTTGTGATGTCACTTCTAGTTTATTTTGTGGTGCCTGGATATCCCTATGGGATTATAGTTGATGGCTAGATTCAGCTGGGTGAAGATGATAGAGCAATTTTTCAGATTTTTAAGGGTTTAAGGAGAAACTCGATCACAGAGAGACCAAAGTGTCGCTTAAGATTAACCGTGGTTGGTCATTTGTAACCGTGGTTGGTTAGGTAGTGATCGGGGTTGGTTAGGAAATCATGGATGGTTTGGTTATAGGTTTGACAATGTTGTTTATTTACAATTTTTTAGATGGTGCCCTTGTTTTTTTTGCTTCATCTTGGTTGGTTTGTGTAGAGTATGTTGATGACATGTTTTCGGTATTTTCGGTTGGTATTAGTGTCATGGTTTAGCATGGATTTTTGTTATTGACATTGATGAGCACAGGATTCATATTCGGCTTTGGAGTTAGTTGGTGGTAGACTTGGAGCTTCCGGAGAGTTGGTGATATGGATGGATGTACATGGTGAGCTTGTACATGTTGGATAGATTCAATTTGTTTAGTCTATGATGATGTAGATGTTTGATTTTCACATGGATGCTTTGAGCATGATTAGGGGTTGTTTGTATTTCCTCTTAATTACTATGTTACTCCTTGAGAGATTTTATCTATAGATAATTATCTTGGACATGCTAGTTGTTTATGCAGGGTTGGATTTGTAGATTGTAGTGTTTGGATTTATTGAGTTATGCAGGTTTGTGGATTGATCACCCACTGTTGCAGGTAGAACTCATTTGGGTTGTCTTTACCTAGGATCTTTTTTTTCTTTTGCATATTCCAGTTTGACTTGTCTTGGTCAATTACATTGGTGGTTGCATGGAGACATGGATAGATGGATGGAGAACATGGTTGGTTTTACAGGTATGGCTATGGATGCGATTGAGGCTCAGTACTTCAGTTTGAGTGGGAGCTCTTGTAGGTGTGTTAGTCATGATGGCTTATTGCATGAGGAGCTAGGTTGGCTTGTTTTTCTGATACCAACAATTGGTATGGTGTTACGATTTAGTGGGAGCTTGAGGCTTGGTGTCACGGATCAGTTGTAGCTTTGTGCAGGTTTGGTAAGTCATGGTTTTATCTTCTTGGTTTGAGAAGATGGTTTGATCTTCCTGGTTTTATTTTTCTTTGAGAGAATTGTTGAAGGAAAGAATAGATGGTCTTCATGGTGTGTTGAGGACTAGTGATGTACAGGTACAGGTACAAAGGTTCAGCAATTTATCTCCAAGTGGGAGATTGTTAGGTTGTGGAGCTAGATTGCTTCACAGTTAGCATGAAATGGAAAGTGACTAGAAATACAATAATCAACATCGGTTACAGTGGGACCGACGTTGGTCAGGAAAAGGAGGGAACCATATGCGGTTAGGTCTAACCGGTCGTTAGTTACCTATGCGAAGCACTTTATTTTTAAGTCACAGGTTTTAATATTGTTTTTGTTTTAAAGAAAATCTATTGGATGTAATTTCATGGCTAAGTTGCCCTAAGTTTTTCTAAGCTTATATAAGCTAGAAAACTAGGGTTAAAGATGAGTTGATGAGAAGAAGAGCATAATCCTTGGTTGAAAGGATGAAGAAGAAGAAGAAGAAAAAAACAGATTACATGAAGACAAGAGCTTTCATGGAGAGAAGCTAAACAAAAGGAAAGTGTAGGTACATTGTTGGTGAGAAGATGGTATTATCTTCTATTATATTTCCTTTGTATTGTTTAGTCTCATGTAATGGCTTGCATAGTATGCAAAGCACTTAGGGTTTCTTCTTGTTAGATCCATAGGTTGTTGTGAGATCTTATTATTGCTCATTCTTGTAGATCCACATGTTGTGAGATCTTGTATTGTAGATCCATGAGATCATGTTGTATTGTTGATCCATAGGAATCTAGCATGGTAGAGGAAGTTGTCTTCATGTTCAAAAATTTTTACAGTTGATGGAGGAGAGACTTACTTCTTAGTCCATAGTTAGGGTTACACATTGGTATATCTTTATAGAGGTCTTGTTTGTAGATTCAAAATAGACCGAGAGTTTGGTTGCATAGTGGCAAAAGCAGCGTATTTTAGGTATGTGAGATTTGGTTATGTTTGAGAGGCACAGTTGTAGTGCACTCGAGGTAGATCCAGATTAGAGATCGGTGGAGACACAAGTGGTGGTATGGATGCACGGTTTAGTGTAATCGGGAAGATTTGGTTAGAGATGCGGGAGGAGGAGATACTCTTGTGCAAAAGAGTTGGTTTGTAATCTCTTGTTATATTATATATATGAGATCTCTATCTTTGGTGGACGTAGCCCACATTAGGTGAACCACGGTACATGCTTGTTATGTGTGTGTACTTTTGTGTGATTTGGATTATTATAGTTTATACTTCCACTACTGTAGATTTTTTGGGGAATTGTTTAAATCATATGTGCATGGTTTTGTTTGTTATTAAATCATAGCACTATTCCGCATTCCTATATTCCCAACACATGTTTGTTTAAGAAATGGGGGAAATCAGATGTAGACTCTCGATGTCATTGATCTTTACTTTGAATTTTTGTCATCCACGTAGAAGATTCAATTTAAAATGTGCCCGAGCATTAATTATGACCTTTTACAATTTGAAGAAATGGAAAAATTCCACATTTTTTCCACACCTCCGCCCTTGTGAAATGATCTTGACACGTGTCCTAAGGTGAATCCCAATGGAACCGTGGCCAAATTTTGTTATTTCAGCTTATTTTTGGAAAAGGGAAGGGTTTCCAAGTTTTCCCCATAGCTCTACCCTTGAAAAATGGGCCTAACATGTGTCCTTATGTGGGTCCGAGTGGAACCGTGCTTCTTTTTCACTTTTAACTCTTTTCTCCCAAAAGGAATTTTTTTCCAAATTTCCCCTAAGAGTCCGCACCTATGCCATTGACGGAAGAAAGTGTTGACCTTTACCCTATCGAGTTTGCAGACAATTTTGATGATTTTATTTATTTGAACATCAAGGGGAAAAAAACCAAGTTGCCCCCAATGGCCCACCTCCCACCTCTTAACATTTTCAAAGCCAACCTTGACCTCCTTCTTGTCGGGCTTATGGACCATTTTGATATTTTAATATTTTTTATGACAAGAGGCAAAAATCCAATTTTCCTCCAATGGTCCACTTCCCCACCCCTTTGAATTTTCAAACTACCACGTGTCACAATGGCACATCTTGAGATGATCCCCAAAGGTTGAGACCTTGAATGAGCGTGGGTTCACCACTGTCATTATGGCACAACTTCAAAAACCTTAAGGTTTTAAAATTATTTAGCGGGGTGCTCTTTCATTTTAGAATTTTATTCCATTTTACAAAAAGGGAAAAATATTCAACTTACCTCCGAAGGCTTGCATCTTTGTCATTATCTTTAAGATGTGTCCTCTCATGAGGTCAAAGTAAGACTTTTCCCGCCACTTAAAATTTTCTTTAATCAAATCCTAGCGGGGCCGCGGGGTGAGTTCAAACCTTTTTCCAAAGTATCCAAAAGAAAAAGTTCAAAAACAAACCCGTCATGCCCCATCCAATTAGAAGAAGCCACGTAAGCACCAAAAGAACCAATCAGAAATGAGTGGAGCCACGGGACCAAATTTGCCTTTTTGCCAAAAAATCAAAAAGTGATAAGTTAAAGCATTTTCCGCATCATCCCCGACCAACCAAAAGAAGCCACATGACCATCAAATGCTGAGGAATAACTTTGATAGGAAAAAGACATCCGTGAGACCATTAAAAATAAAGAAAATCACCATTCACGCCTAGAACCTAATTTTTCGCTAAGGATGATTTTTTTTTAAAACAAAAACAAGTGAATCATGGTTCGAGCATCCCTTTGACCATGGATTTTGGATTTTCAAAGGCATACAAATATATATTAACCATTCTTGAGCTTCCATGGTCGGGGAAAAATAGGAAAAATGAAAAGCCCATGGATTTTGAAGAAATTAGGGAAAAAACAGGGCAAGCTCAGAGACTTTTCAAGGAGGGACATGACAATGGATTCTACAAACAATTCAAGGCATTTCAAGTGGAGGTAGAAAATTTTAGAACACCCACATCAAGAGACAAAATGTTTCAAAACACGTAGATTAGAGGAAAATAATGGCAAATGGGGTGAAACAAATCTGAGCACCAACATCGGCTCCGACTCGGGGATGGGAACTCCTATGAGTGCCATAAGAACAAAGGTAGACCAAGTGCCAAAATATCCATTGGGAAAAGGAGTCAGCTTGCAGAGCACAAAACTAGGACCATCCCCAAAAATGAACAGAGAAACCAAGCAAAAATAGGTCACCAAGGGCCAGAACGAACAAGAACACAAAAGACAGAAAACAAACCAACAAACTATACATTGTACAAATGATGCCCACCTTGATTCAAAGAAAAAATCAAGGAAAATCTTCAAGTTCCTGCCATCTGGATATGACCATGCCAAAAGGTTCTGATATGTTTTCATCAACTGGAAATATACCTCTTTTTCTTCTTTGTTTAGTTTGTAAACCATCCATGTTCTCTAAAGCTCCTCCATTGTGTTTAGGTCAAATTATTTAACATTTTTCAAGGTTGAATCATAGACCAAATTCCCAAAGAAAAACAACATACTTAGGAGCTCTGTTTTCAACACTTTCATACTCCCTGAAATCCACAAAACTCACAAAGTTGTTAAGATCAGCATCTGCTTGCAAAACTTCATAAGATGCATTGCTTGGGTCTTCAATCAAGTACAACATCTTCTTCTCTCCATATAATTTCACCAAGTTTCCTTCAATGGGGATAGTGGCATAAGACATGTCCATTTTCACACTACCACCAACACTTGTTCTGCCCACTTTCTTGACAACAACATCCCCCACTTGGCAGGGCAGTCAACAATCACTACATCAAGTTTTAAGTTCCTTCCAGGATAAGATGCAAGTTGCACATCCAGATATTTGACACATCCCACCCACTGCACCTCTCTAGAGTCCATGGCAGTGCACTTCCCATATGTTTTTGTTACTTTGATACCCAACTCATTCATAACTTCAAGAGGCATGACATTACATGAAGCTCAGAATCAAACATATAGTTATGTAACAACTTGTCTTTGATAACTAGGGTAGTGAAGAATGGATCCACATTCAGCTGGGATTTAACCAAAGAAGTTCCTAAATAAACCTCTGGTGGTTCCCCCAGCCCTTCCAACACTTGTGGCTTTTCCAAACTCGCAACAATAAGGGGAATCTCAACCTTGTTTACATCTCTACCTTGTATGATCTCTTCCTCTTTGAACCCTAAAATTCAAAAGCCCTCTTCTTGTGCTCAGGGATCCTAAGCAACTCAAAATGGGACAGAATTTTGATTTGACTCAAAACTTGGGCAATGTCATATGGAACAAATTTGGGTAAAGCAGCACTAGGAGAAAGATTGGAAAATTCATCAGATGGAATGGGATTCTTTTCAGTTTGGGCATGGGGAGGAACACAAGTTTTGCTTGGGGAAACAAGCTCTCGCGATGCATTTTTCTTTGGGGTTTCTTTGGTAAGCAATGGAAATTTTGACTTGGCTTGTGGCCCCTTGGCAACTTTACTTCTGGTATTGTGCTCCTTTTCTTGGGAAACTACAACATTCATTAATAGCTTCCTATCTTCTTCTGAAGGAACTCCTCCATCATACTTTTCAATCATTAATGCCCTCAAGTATTCAAAATCATTAGTGGGAAATTCAAAATCTTGTAAAAGTGTCTACTTCTAAAGTATGAGAGGGAGGAAGAAGAGGTACCTAGTGGATGCAATCCCAAAAATAGTAGTAGTTCTAGCACTTATTACCTCAGTTGAAGTTTCTTCCCTTGGTGAACTTGCAGGGATCTCCATCATGTAGGCATCATCATCAATTTCATCATTTGCTACTTCCTCAACTTCTTTCTAGTCTACCCCACATGGAGCATGGGGCATGAAACATCTGTTACACCAATCAATGACATTTATCTCCTCCACAACATCAACTCTGGCAGCCAAAGGATCAGGCACCATTCTATTTTCCCTACCTTGGGGCTGCCTATTTCCAAATCCAACAGGTCCCTTGCCTCTATCATCAAATCTTTGGTGATTTGTGAACCTGTCTTGGCCTTGTTGCTTGTGTTGACCTTGTGAACTCGTGCCCAATCCCCTTTTCTTCTCGAGCTAGTTTGTATGATATTTCTTTGATAGCCCTCCAAAGTTTTCACAACTTCCTCCAAATTTGCAGCCTTTACTTTTTTGAGGTTTTTCTAGGTTAATTAGTTTTACACCCTCCCTTTTTGGAGGCTTTCCAATTTCCTTGATGTTGTTCTCTATTTGCAAAGCCATGGTGAAGGCCTACCTCAAATTAGTAGGGTTTTTGTCCCTCAAGTAGTAAGTAACCTTTTTATCAAATGCATCTGAATATTTGATCAAACATGATTCATCACATGGCCTTATCCTAACTAACAGAAATCTCCTCAAGGTCTTGTTAAACCTTGTGTTGAAATCATGTACTGACTCATTAGGATTCTTTTGATGTTTTCAAATTCTATCAAAAGAAACCTAGGGTCAGTTCTATCACCATACTACAATTTAAATGCATTGCTCATCTCAGTCCAAGAATCAATAGAGTTATCTGAAAATAGCTTTATACCAGTCCCTTGCATCCTCTTCCAGAGTATGGATAAACAACTTGATATATACATCTTCATGTTCAATCTCAAAGTCTTCCATCATATTGATAAAAATCTTCAGATGTTGATCACCAGTTATAGCATTGTTTCCTTGGAACTTTGGTAGTTTGTTTCTTACATCTTGAGGAACTACATTTGGATAACCAACCATCCCTACAAAATTTATAGGTCCAAAGGTATTTACAACAAATGGAGGTCTGGGTGGGGGTAAGGCCATGTTGTTTTGAGGAGGTGACCCTGGAGGGGTGACAAATTGATAAGGGGTAGAGGGTCTTTGAAACATAGGGTATAATTTTAAAGTGGATATCCCCTAAAGGCCTTGTTTCTTGGAAATCCCTATCAACTTCTAAAAAGATAGGGGAAGAATGAGAAGAAAACTTTTCAAAATCAAATGAAGGCCCTCTCCAATTGGAGAATTCAATTCCACAAAGAGGCTACCTGATTCAGAAGCACTTGAATAACAGTATTCAATGATAGGTTGATCACTTTCATCAATGGAGATCCCTCTTTTTTTGCTGATCCCACAACTCTCAGGATTTTCTTCCTTCTGATTTTGCTTTTCCTAGCTCTAGAAATAATGTCCTAGCAAGGTCCCTAGCAAAGAAAGATCTTCTTCCTTCCAGATTTGCAAAGGTTAGTAACAAATATCACTTGAAAGAGGTTAAGACACTGGTATTCATTAAGAATCAGATCAACAGGGAGTCGCCACTAAGGATTTCCACCTTAGTTGTGTAGATGCACTAAACATGATCTATCAAATGTTGTCAACACTAGAAACTAGAAATGGAAAGACTCTGACTTTTCTTTACCCAGATTTGTCAATGAAAGCTAGTGCACTAAGTGTAGGAATTGAAAGAATTACACACAACACTTGGAGTATATAAGAAGTGTTTTACCAAGGTCTGAACATGAACTGTAACCACTATGTCCCCAAAAAACATTGCCATAAGGTGTTGTTGATGGGATAAATAGATATGAACGCAATTGAATCAAAAATAGTCTCAACAACTCAAATAAGTCCCTAACAATGGTGCCTAGTAAGGTGTTGTTGATGGACTAAATAGATATGAAAAAATGAATCAAGTAACTCAAAATAGTCTCAAAGAACTCAAATAAGTCCCCATAAGCAATGGCGTCCGTCAAGGTTTGGTACCCAAATTGATTCTCCTCAAAGTCTGAGCAACATCACAAGTTTTGGCAGGAAGCTTAGAGATAGATAGATCATGAGTGAGTCATTTTTTAGCTAGGGATGGGATCTAACTGGCCCTTTGTCACTCAGATGTGGAGAAATGGATAGCACCTCAAGAGGATTTGATCTATCCTCACTATTTTAGGTTGTGCCTTTCAACCAAGGTAAGAGAACCCTTTTGTAGCCTATTGTTTATGGAGGAGATGGAGATGTCCTTCCTAATGAAGTTGTTAAGGAGACCTTGAAGAAAATATGATCAATGCAACAAAATCTAACTCTCACGAGTTATCACTCTAGATAGTGGAGATATTCTCTAGGCAAGGTTCAAGCTACTAAAGACATTTGGAATCCTGATTGTTTTTGCATGTTTTGGTAATAAAATTTATGCATTTGTATACACACATGAAAAAAAGGGTAGTATGGGTAGGATTAGTTGTTTTTAAATAATTTTTGGTGGGAGGTGAGGTAGAATAAACTTGATTTTCAAATCTCTGAGAACTCTTACAAAATGGAAAGTCTAGATAACATAATGCTTCAGAATAGCTAAAATGTTCCTTTAACTAGAATATGTACTTCAATGGAGGCCCAGATTAGCACTTTTTCACACAATCTATGAGATTTTAACATGAAGGCTTGAGTTAGAAGACCCAATAAAACATCAAAATCTAAGATCAATCACCTGAGGTACACCCAGAGGCTTACAAACAATCTCTATCAACAAATGAAAGAAAAGTGATTTTAAATCATTTATTTCACTCCCAGATGAAAGCTCTTCTGAGAAATGAGATTACAGATGCCACTAAACTATCACAAGGATTGAGACCTATGTGATTAAGATAGATTTTGATACAAGATTGCAATAAGAACAAGAAAAACTATTTGCAGACATTCAGAAATGAAACAAACACATTTTTCTCAAGATCAACACAGAAATAACTTGAGTTTGATTAAATTTATCAGTAGGGGAAAGTTTCTAGAACAATCTCAGAGCTTTGTCAATGGTTGTACACTTGCAACCACCTTGACATGATCAAACTTAATACAAAAGAGATATACAAGCTTCTCAAATGGCTTCTCAAAAGACAAGCTTTGTCAAATTTTCCTCTTGGGAATTTTCTTCGACCTCTAACACTCCAACCATTTGCATGAAAAAAATTTGTGCCATTTATAACATTTACAACAGAGCCCCCTTTTCCCCCAAAAATCAGACATTGAGTGCTACCAGTGCTCGCCATGATCACGATCATGATTTCCAGAATCAGATCTATAAAAAGTCATCAGTGCTCAGGGGGAAAATCTCTTCAAATATCTCCCGCATTCAACTCCTCCTTCTAGTAGATCACTCTTTCTTCAACTCGCCAACCACTTCCACCCCTAATCTATCAAATCTAGTTCCTTGTGTGCTCGGGAGAAGAAAAATGGAAAATCATATCGAGCCCGAGAGTCAAACCATTTTAATGGTGAAAAAGATGTCTCCATATTTTCCCCACCAAAACTTAGATATCAACATTAACTCTCCCCTCTTTTTTGGCATGCAAGAAATACCAAGAAATCATGAAATTCACACTTCCAGTGTGTTTTGGAGTGAAAATGGGGAAAATCAGATACAGATGCACACGTTGCTCATTGATCTTTACTTTGAATTTGGGCCATCCATGTGGAAGATTCAATTTTAAAATGGGCCTGTGGGTTCCTTTTTTCCTTTTACAAACTTTTGAAAAAATGTAAAATTTTCACATTTTTCTCCACACCTCCACCCTTGAGAAATGAGCCTGACATGTGTCCTAAGGTGGGTCCCAAAGGAACCGTGGCCAAATTTTACTATTTCACCTCTTTTTTGGAAAAGGGAAAATTTTCCAAGTTTTCCCCAGCAGCTCCGCCCTTGAAAAATGGGCCTAACACATGTCCCAATGTGGGTCCCAGTGGAAACCACTTGCTTCCTTTTTCACTTTTAACTCTTTTCTCCCAAAAGGAAATTTTTCCAAATTTCCCCCAAGAGTCCGCACCTCCGCCATTGACTGGAGAAAGTTTGACCTTTTCTCTATCGGGCTGTGGGCCATTTTGATGATTTTAGTCATTTGAACATCAAGGGAAAAAAACCAAGTTGCCCCCGATGGCCCACCTCCCGCCTCTTAACATTTTCAAAGCCAACCTTGACCTCCTTCTTGTTGGGCTTGCATGGGCCATTTTGAGATTTTAATCCTTTTGATGACAAGAGGAAAAAAATCCAATTTTCCTCCGATGGTCCACTTCCCCACCCCTTTGACTTTTCAAACTACCACGTGTCACAATGGCACATCTTGAGATGATCCCCAAAGGTTGAGACCTTGAATGAGCGCGGGCTCGCCACATGTCATTATGGCGCAACTTCAAAAACCTTAAGGTTTCAAAATGATTTGGTGGGGGCACGCTTCCATTTTAGAATTTTATTCCATTTTTCCAAAAGGAAAAACATTCAACTTACCTCCAAAGGCCCGCATCTCCACCATTAGCTTTGCCACGTGTCCTCCTGTGGGGTCAAAGTAAGACTTTTTCCCTGCCACTTAAAATTTTCTTTAATCAGAGCTCTGATGGGGCATGGGTGAGTTCAAACCTTTTTCCAAAGTAGCCAAAAGGAACAAGTTCAAAAACAAACCCATCATGCCCCATCCAATTAGAAGAAGCCATGTAAGCACCAAAAGAACCAATCAGAAATGAGGAGCCACGGGACCAAATTTGCCTTTTTGCCAAAAAAGCAAAAAGTGATAAGTTAAAGCATTTTCCCACGTCCCCGACCAACCAAAAGAATCCACATGACCTCGAATGCTGAGGAATAACTTTGATAGGAAAAAGACACCCGTCAGACTGTCAAAATATAGAAAATCACCATTCATGCGATTTTTGCTAAGGATGATTTTTTTAAAAACAAAAACAAGTGAATATGGTTTAAGCATCCCTTTAAGGATGATTTCCAATGGCATAAAAATATTGATTAACCATTCTCGAGCTTCCATGGTCGGGAAAAGAATAGGAAAATCAAAGCTAGTTGATTTTGAAGAAATTAGGGCAAACATAGGACAAGCTCGGAGACTTTTCAAGCAGGACATGACATTGGATTCTACAAAAATTGGAGGAATTTCAAGTGGAGGTAAAACTTTCAAAACACCCAAGAGAATGCCTAGTGCCCACTAGGCTTGACAAATATTCTTAAGAGAAAAAAATTGTAGTCCATATTTTTTTAGAGTTAGTGACCATTAGGCTTTCGCGATGCTCCTTCGGTGAGATCTTCATGGCCCATACACGAATAAGATTAGTGACCATTAGACTCATCTCATTTTTGTTTTTAATGGGAACTTTCTGTTTCTTATCATTTCCAATTTGAATATCAATCTATTTCTTGGATTTCGATCCAAAATAGTACATATTCCTTCCTTAAAATACAATTTATACCATTTTCGTATAAACATACCTATGCTCATGATGTTGTGTTTCAACCCAAGGACATAATAGACATAAAGAATGAACATATTTCCTGCTTGTTTTGTCTTAATATTTATGCTCCCTTTTCCAATTATTGATACTTGGTTTTTATTACCCGCTTTTACTTCCGACTAGACAAATTCATTCATGCTTGAAAATAATTCTTTTGAATCATCATGTGGTTACAACCAAAATCAAAGAACCATACATATTTTGTGCTCTCTTGATCAACATTGCAAGAAATAAACATAGAACCATGATTTGAACTTCCAGAATTACATTATTTTGAAAAAATATCACTTTGTTTGCTTAAATCATACTACTTTTTTGGCATTGAGTAGCATAATGCCCATACATTTTACAATAATGACATTGTATAATAGATTTTGTATACCTTTCTTCCTGTGATTGGTTGTGATAATGATTTTGAGAGAAAATATTACCTTTGCCTCTATTTGAAAACTCAAGTGAGTTGGATCTCGAGTTGTCTTGATCACTTGAATGTGGAGATCTACCTCCTCTTGCATGAAATCTTCCTCTTCCTCTTCCTCTTCATTTTGTATTTGGATATTTTCCTTTGCCTCTACTAATTGGAACTTAGATCTTAAAGACATGTTATCAAGAGGAATGCCCAAATCTATTAAGTCTTTGTTCATGGGATAGAAAAGATCCCATTAGCTCATCTATAGTGAGCTGAGTCAAATCCTTATACTCTTCAATGGAAACAACAATGGAGTCAAACTTGGTTGGTAGACTCCTAAGGATTTTTTCTATGATCCTCGGTCTTCTAAGGTCTCTCCATGCGACCTAATCTGATTTACTACACCCATCACATGGGTAAAAAATGAATCAACACTATCAGATTCTCTCATTTGAATATTCTCAAAATATCTTCTCAACATTTACAATTTGGCAAGTTTTACCTTATTGGTACCTTGATAGGAAGTTTCTAAGATATCCCATATTTGCTTAGACCTAGTGGTTGTGGCTACTTTGGAAAATATAGATATGTCCAAACCTTTTTAACAAAAACTAAAGCTTTTACATCCCTTTTACTATTTTCCTTAAGTAGATCCTTGTTTGCTTGTGACAACTAATTATATGCAGCTTGATCTTGTGGTTATGGGAAGCCATTTTCGACATGCTCCCAAGTATCTTCACTACGTAAAAGAGTTTTCATTCTAATAGCCCAAAAATCTTAGTCTTTTCCATTTGAAATCGGGATTTGGGGTTGGAGTAAACTGCAGCTAGTGCCAGCCATGGATAAAAATTAAAGCACAAATTTAGAAAGAAAAAATCACACAGATATAAAAGAGAAAAAATGTGACCTGTCGTAAAACGTGAGCAGCACCTACATTGGTCTAAAATAGCACGCCTAGACCGAGGATTTTCACTATGATACCAAATGAAGGATTAGGGATGCAAAAATATGCAAATTAAACAGTTTCTATTAGAATTTCGCAAGAGCTTAGTTGTTCAATATTTTCGTACAAAATGCATACCACATTACCTCAAATATATAGATGTCTTATAAATGAGATAGCTTTATGAGCAAGCTACAAAGAGCAAAAACAATAAATGTGCATGGTAAGAGAGAAGAATTTACAATTAATTGGAAATATTCTCCATGTCTTTTATGTTGAATTTTTTTGAGACTTAATTTGGTAATTGAGATTACACAAATACCAAAATATTTATATAATATAGGTATGCTAGTTATTACTAGTACACATATTATGCTCTTAACAAAAGGCTCACCCATATAAACATAAACAGAGATCAAACTGTAATTTGGTCACTTAGGTGGAAACTAACTTTGTAACTCTCTCTTACTTACCAAAATCAGTAGTCAATTTTAAACCAAGGAAACAGTCAAATGATTAATCTAAGTAGTTGATACGATTAACAGAGAGGGTTCTTCATCTCGCATACCCTGCTCAAAAAGATAAAGGTTCATGTAATTTGTTGTAAGTGAATTTTAGAAGCTGAAAACAACGATATTCTAAACTTGTAGAACAATAAAAGCTAATCATTACCTCAAAATTAAGCATGGTTGTTACTATCAAGAATTAGAGATAGTCCAAAGGGCATGTAAGGAGAAAGAGCCCACTGATAATTAATAACAATATATCAGCTGTATGAAATATATGTCAAGAACATGGATTCCAAATATGGCGATTTCAAAGAGTTTCACAATATATTCCCCCTTTTTCAGTTCACAGCTATTTACATGTTTTCTCTCGTACCTTTAAATTTCTTTTCTCTTTTCTGCTGATTTAAAATTATTATACAAAAATACCTATTATTATGAAATACATTTTACCTGTTATTAAATGCTACCTTGTGGAGTGGTAAGAAAAATATGTATATGTTCATGATTAATGTATCACAGTTAGGCTCACATTTTTTGGCAGCTGTACGGAAAACTTGCTTGTGACACATATGAGGATTTGTAGACTTAATCCTTTGAATTTCCTCCTGCGAAAGAATATCAATGTAGAGAAATTTATCTATTTGAGATTAGGAAAAAATGTTCCCATGTGTAATACTGAACATTGAGTAGAAAAGCTTACTTGATAAAGCACTTGTACGCAGATGGAGTTCGATTTCATTTCCGAGGAAATTAAAAAATCATTTATTCTCAACATGTTATAAACTACAGAAATAATTACATGCGCTTGCTCTACAAAAAGAGTTCATTGTTTTTGTAACTTGTAATATAGTTGCCTGTGTTTATTTTCCTTATATCACTGTTGGATGAAATTACCTCATCATGGACATTTTCACAGGAGGGGCTCAAGTCCTGAATTTTTTTCATAGGAAGCAATCTTTTAGAGAATTCAAACAACCATCAAATTGCATCACGACTTTTCAGATTATTTTGTCTAACACCAATGTAAGATTGATAGTTATTTACAGTTCAACATATCTATCAATACAGTAGAAGTCATGACTATGCGAAAATTGTTAAAAATCTCTTACTTTCAACCTAAAAAGATGAGACTATTAAACAATCTTAAATGTTTTGTACCTTGAATAAAAGGGGATTGGAATTGCAAGCGGAACTGGAGGCCTGGCCTTATTTAAGTTGTAAGGAGGCTGAGGCCCCGAGGATTTCATGTTAACAGAGAGAAGTTCATTGCAGTGTCCACATTGTACTGTCACCACGTTTAATAAACACTTGCACGGAACGCTCACCAGATCACATTTTGTAACGGTTAGATTATGTATATCGTGTAAAAAAATTTGTTAAAACAAATGCGTAATTTTCTTCACAGATCTTATAAAGATTAAAATCTTCTGACGAGTCTTTTCTTCTAAGGAGTAGAATGTTAGTAGACTGGTCACACAAAGAACACTGGACGAGTGCAAAATTTTTAGGACATAAGATTTGATTTGAGAGTTTTATACCGCAAGAAGTATGCTGCAACAAATGTAATTTAAGTGTTCCAACATACATCGTCCAAACGCCATTGTCTCCAAAACAAAATTATGTCCCGCCCCCTAGTGGTGGAAGATCTAGATATATGGAGAAATATTTATTTGTAGGGAAGTGGGGGAAGCCAGGAAAATGTGGCAATCATATGAGCACGTGGTCATAAATGACACTCATAAAGATAGAAATGATTATTGTGTAGTGGTTATATTAAAACACACACGTATTGATTATGGTGGTCAAACATTTTTGTTTTTGGATTTTTGGATTTATTTATTTAGATATTAATGTCCACAGAAGGCCAAGAATGGCCTATGGGACAGAAAAATACAAACCAAGAACCAAAACATAAAGGGAGTGCCAAAACATCTCCAGAAACAGAAAAAGGAAACAACAAATCAACCGCTAGAAGGTTGCAGATCGTGAAACCAATAGAAAGTGCGTTGTCTAACACATCTGGACCAGGTTGTCTGCATATGAGATCTCTTAAGATTCCTGAAATCAGTAATGTGGAAGTAAGAACTGATATTTCTGTACTCATTTGTATTTGAGGACTGCAATTTGAGTGTTCTTTCCCGAATTTGAAGTATTTCACGAATAAATAAAGCTAAGCATTTCGATCTTCATATCGAATGAGACTCCTTAAAGACCCATTGGAATCTCTGAAAAGACAATGATATCTCCATGGATTTCATAATAGATGGGACACTTGAATATAAAATGCTCTTCGCTTTCAGGTTCTAGAAAACACAACTGACAAATCCGCTCATGTTGTGGAAGGCTATGATCAGATTCCATCCGAAGAGGGTGAGAGCAAATGCGAAATTGAGCTAAAGGGATCCTTAGGCATGAAGGCAAAAACATCTTCATGTATTCTGGAATTTTGTTTTGATCTTCATGGAAGCAGGAATACAATTGAAAATAGTGAAGAAGCTTTGGTTTCAAAGGCTCTTTTGGAGAAAACCATGTAACTTTCAAATAAGACTTAGTGAGCTCCTCTCGTATACCCTTGTTAACTTCATGTTTAGTAAGTTGAGGAGCATTAATAGAAAACCCAAGAGGAGGGAGTCTATCAATATCAATATTCAACTTCTGAAGGAGAGTAGTAATCCTTGCATACCAACAAGATTTGCAACCCTTTTTGGCAAGTTGTATAGAAGATTGAAGTGCCAAATATGGATACCTATTTTGACCAGAAAATGAATCTGCCATGCATCGAAGCCTATGCAACATAGTGATAACATTGAAAATCAAAGAGATAAAGAGAGGACATACCCCAAACTCAGCAAGAATAATTGAGTGAGGAACTATTCTTTTGGCTCGGATATTCTTTGATAACATGGAAATGAAAACTCTTTCCATACGATTGAAATCATTTTGTCTCAAATATGGACCCCAAACATCACATCCGTATAAAAGTGCTGGTGTAACCAATGTATGAAAAAGCCGAATCTTCGTCTGAATATCTTGAAATTGGAGCTGAAAACATTGTCTTTCCAAGACCATCAATGCTGCATACCCTTTGCTCAGTCTTGCTTCTATTGCCGGAACAAAGCTAAAAGGTGGACCAGAGAAAACCACACCCAAGTAGGTGTAAGAGTACACCACCTCAACTTGTTTTCCTTTGTACAACAAATTCATTGTAGATGCTACTTTCTTGGTTGTATTAAATGCCATGAGTTTTGTCTTGGCAAGATTTACTTCAGGCCTTTCTTATCACAAAAATCGCTCAATGCATCAAGCTGATTTTGATTGGATTTTGGGTAGATTGTTAGGTAATACTTTTTATATCATTATAGAATGGACCACAACCCATTCAATAAAGGCTAATAATTTTTACATAAACTCAAAAAAATTCCAAGTCCCCACAATAAAATAAGTTGTGGGAATATGTTGTCAGAAACACATTTAGTTGTGTAGATATCTCTCAAACATTAATCCACCCACCGAAAAATAAATCAGATTTATAATCAAAGAAGCGAGGTATTGGTCCTAGGGTTTGCCAGTCGAATATATTATGTACGGTTTCGGCATCGAGAAGTTGTTGTGTGAGGCTAAACTCGCAATGTAATGTCAGTTTCACCCTGCAAAGAAGACCAGAATATGTTGCCCCTTTCCTCAGCCAATGGGGGAACAGAAACCTTTACAGGGATGGGACATCACATTAACTATTGAAAGCACCTTCACATTGCGTCTTGGTTGACGTCTGCATACATGCAAATTTGAAGATATATAACTCATTACAGATTTGTCCTGTTGGAAAACAACCACTCAGAGTTTGCTTGTATCTTTGAATTTTGCATTTGTTTTATAGCGAGAAACGTTGCTGCCTAAACAGCCCTATCCTGTCTGAACCCAGTAAATTAATGAGAGCTCCCTCAACAACATGTGCATTCACATTGAATGGCACTGATTTCATCGTATTTATCATTAGAAAAGATCAAAAATATTTAAATCAGTAATCAATCATGTGTACATTATTACACGTCAATTCTTAATATACTCGTCAATGATTAAGCTCTTCCAACTTTATCTATACAGATTTTTTATAAAAATATTAAATAGGTAAAACATATTCCTTAAATGTGTGAAATCTTTCTTCACTTCCATGGTACATACCAACAATTAGCGATGACCACATCCTTCGTTTTGTAGTTTTTTGTTTGGTACATAGCAGCAAATAGCAAATAGTGAAACTTCTCAATTTTTGTACAGAACACCACACACTTTTGTCGACTTTGTTTCATTATTTGACGTTCTCACTTTCCGAACGTATCAATGTTAATGTTACTAACTTATCTGTCATAGTTTATGTAAGTTACCACGTTTCAATAGTTCATAAACTTGGCTTCATTAAGCTCAATCAGAAAACTTAATCTTCAAAATGGTACTCTTACTAAACCACATACTTAACTTAATTTTACTTTGCTGTGAACTTATCCTATGTCCAAGCATGGTTTTATTCAACATTTCACTTCCTAGTCTCACCCTTGAGTTCTTGATTAACAAAGGTTGCACTCTATATCTTTCACTTTAGTCTCAGACATAAGTTCTTGTTTAAGGTTGCATTTTACATATTTCACTTCCTAGCTAGTCATATTAATTTTTTTATATATGTATGCGGGCCTATGCAAAAAAAAAAGAAAAAAAGAAAACAAAAAAATCATTTAATATTTCATTTCCTAATCACATGTTTGAAGTATGGTTGCATTTCACATATTTCACTTATTAGTTATGTTGAAATGTTTGCATGTATATATGGGTTAAATAAGTTTATTGCATCTCTATAAGATTGACCCATGTATTTTAATTTAGATTACTTATATTGGAATGCATCAATATATTAATCAAAATATCAAATGAAGATTTTTATAATAAAAAAGGTGCCTAAAAAAATAAATAACTCTTTTCTATGCAATAATAACACATGAATTAAAAGTTAAAACAAACACACTGGATGTGAGGGATACTAAAATTGGAATCCAACAAGCACATTATAACACAAGGAGAGGGAAAGTCATTCTCATCTAGTGACAAAACTAAGGGAAGTCAATGAATTGTACTTAAAAGGAATGGTTTCCAAAACAAATGGCTTTATTATAGGTAAATATATAGTTTGCATTCTTTCTCACGGTTGCAAATAATTTTCGATAGAAAAAGACACCATGATCCACCATGTTGGTACTAAAGAACCAAAAAAACGTGATGTGTCATTGTGTTAGTGATGGACATTGAGAGGGAGGAGAAACCTTTTCATCGGGGTGGAAAGCTCTAATTTCTCCGAAAAGTACGACATTCTTATAAATGGTCAAGAACAAATCATGGTAATAAATGTAAACATTAACTATATCTCCCTTAATGGATAGAGGGACATGACACAACTATGAACAATCTAGATGAATGTATATCATGGTGCAAGGTGAAATATCCAAGAAAATGTTTATTATTATAAATGAATATGAATATAAATTAAAACTATGATAGAAAAATTAGATCTTTAACATATAAGTTATAGTAAATGGAACCATTAATAAATATAGTGATCGTGATCCCTAGCCCAAACTTTTCTGTGAACCCTAATAGAATAACTATGAGCCCTAATCCTTCACCTGGGATCATAGTGGAGTTGGGGGCTCAATGACACTATGGCGAGAGTTGGAGGTCTCCTTGCAAAGAGCATCGGACTTTAACGACCTAGACTCCATGCGGTGGTAGCAACAATGCGTGCTATGGTTGAGTGGATCCTCCCATATTTTCCCCTGCTCCCCTTTCAAGTAGCATGATTTTGAACAAGTTGAGAGTTGTTTTGAGACATCTAGACAATGACCCTCAAAGAGGCCATTAATGCTCCTTCAATTACCTTTAGTGCTCTGTGTGATTGAAGCTAAAGAAAAATTCACTAGAAAAAGCCTCATCTACAGATTTTATGGATGTGGCAAAGCCTCCTGAAATTTCATGCCTAGATCTCTACATAATGGTGGCCCATCATGTTAGGTAGAGAGATAATATTCATCCTTGTGCCGAGGTTTTTTATTGTGGTTTTTAATTTTCATGAAGATAGAGATAGATTTTTTCTATGGTTTGGGAACTTCATAACCATCTCCTTCATGAAACCAAGGTTCCTTCCTTCAATCCACTCACCAAAACCTTCCATGTTAAGCTAGTTTACATTAGGTTTCCTCATCTTCTGTTGTAATTTTGGGGGAGGAGAGCCTAATTTCTACTGGAAATGTTTTGGGAAATGTCCAGACATTGATACTAAAAATGAATGGATACTCATACCACATATGCCCGTATTTTGGTATATTTGGATACCTCGGTTTATCTATCGGCTTCATTTTGATCTTAAGGTGTTGGATAAGATTTGGTCCCAACATTTGGACTATGAAGGCTACCCTTCGGATGTAGGAAATTCTTTGCCTAACTCGCTTAGCTTAAGATTGTAAAAGTGTGAAACACAAGGTGGATGGGAAATTTTCTTGGTGGAAGGATGTTTAGCCTAATATGTTGCTTGTGGAGAATGTTTTTGATAATTCCTCGGAAGATTTGGAACTTGAGGAAGATGAGATGCTAGATGAGAATGGTTTGGTTTCTTCACAGAGTATCATGGATAAGCCATTGTCTTTGGGAATGTAATGTAGCCAAATTCTAAAAAAATTCAATATATTGCAAATAATATGAACTCCAAAATAAAATAGATCTCCTTCTTCATTATCCAAAAATGAATTACAATGCTTGGTAAATAAGAAAACAACTCCCAACTCAATTTTCCCACTAAACTCTAACTATCTTTGACTAAATCTACTCTAGGGAAGAGTTTACTATTTTTAATAGTTTACTAGAACCTATTATCCTTAGTAAGTCCACATGCTTATTTGTAAGGGAAAAGAAATTACCACACATCTTGTACATGCATAAATTAGAGGAATTTCCTACTTTCTAACTCACTATGCATTTAAGAGATGTTATCTCTCAAAAGTGCACCCTAGTAGAGAGATGGTTGCAAGTGTTCTAAGCTTGCAAAATGGATCTCTCTCTTTCATAGATATAATGGAAACACCTCAGTGTCTGTGGGTATACCTATTTTGAGGTGAGTCTTCGTATCAAGGCCGGTTCCTTATTGATGTATCCTAAATTGATTTTCTGGGGTTTAAGGGTAAAAAGAAGACTATAAAAGGATTAAAACTGGGGTGATACACCAAATTTGTATGAGGTCTTTGATTGAGTATATGCACAATTGATATGGAAAGGATTTTTGATGCACAAGCCAACAATTTTCTGTAGAATATTAAGGGAAAACACTTTGGTGTATTGAGGGAAAGTATCACAACAATACTGCTAAGTTAAACATGCACATTAATATCATAGAAATTACTGAATTTACAACAGGGTAAGATGATCAATCAGGGAACTTACATTCACAAGATTAATGGAACATACACAAGACTACAAATAATTGGAAAGGCAGAAAATACTTCACATTCAGAGGGAAAAACTAGCATAAAATTGCTTCAATAGACTCTGATATCTAAAAGTCCTACTCTAACTCCCTTTTGTTTTGCCAAGGCACACAATATATAGCAAAATAATTTCCCACCCTTCCTAAAAATAGACTAAGGTTGTACTCACCCATGCATCCTATTTTTATCCTTCATCTATTAATAAATAAAGAAATAAAAATAAAGCATGCAAATACAAAGAGGCATTAATAGCCATTAGTTACACTTTAGTCAATTGTAGTTGACTATTCTTTTTTAAGAAAAGCATGTCTATTTTTAAGAAAAACATGAGTGGATGATTTTCTAAAAATAAGCTTTGCTTGATGAGCAAGATTTCTTTCTTGTGCATGTAGATTTGTCTTCTTGTTGATCTGTCCTTTTTTGAATTTTTGCGGAAGGATACAACTTTACTCTTTATGGGTGAGAAAAATTAATTACTTTCTAACCATGGTTGAATCTTGTGAACTTAGGACTCGAATTAAGATGCAAAATATTGTAGACTTAATCATTTTTTGGTAATTAAATTATTAAGCTCCATTCGAGCTAGCAAAGCTCTGCAAAAATTTTCCCATGGCCACCATTAATAACTTCAAGCTTTCTGTGTGAGTTTTTAAAATTCTACCATTGATGCAGACTCGAGCTCGAATGAAGGTTCTATAAAGAACTTTGTCTTTATTACCTCGAAAATATCATCCACGTAGGACAAAATTGATCCAAAAATGGGTCTGGAAAATCCTTATTTCGTGTTTCTGATAGAAATTGCATTTTTTAAGTATTTGTCCCGCCCATTTGATTTTAATTTGGGCCTTACACATGTCTGAATCTGGTCACAGTGGGATTGTAGCTTAATTTTGATACTTTGCTACTTTTTTGAAAAAGGCTAAAATTTTAAAATGCCCCGGTGGCCCACTTCCCGATTTTAACTTTTGATGCTTGGGTGGAGTCATGGGTGATTTTATCACTTTTCTCCCTTTTTCAAAAAGGGCTCAAAATCTCAAATTGACCCAATGCTCCACTTTTGAATCATTGAATACCTGGCCTTGTTTGGTCCTTTGTGGGGTCATGAGGAACTTTTAAACTTTACTCCTTTCAAAAAGTTTCAAAGGCAAAAAATAGTCCAACGGTTCGCTTCTCTATTTTGACTTTTTGATGTGGGCTCAACATTTGACTTTTTTCCTTTGTCATGAATGGGCCACGGGTCATTTTATGACTTTACACCCTTTGCCAAAATGTCTCAAAACACAAAAAGGGCCCGCCCTCCACATCGGGCCTCCAAACCAATTTGAATATTTTGCAAAAAAGGAAAAAGTGGCAAGTTTTGCAAAATGGCCCTATTGTGCCGCATCCAATTAGATTTCGTCAGGCCTGTGGGTCAATTTGACACTTTTACAAAATGATGAAAAGATGCTAAGTCACCCAAAAGACCTACCATTTTCATGAGTCAATCTAAATTTTGCATCGATTTTAGTGATTTGATTTCATCTATTCGATCCTTTCAATGATGTAACCTCATTTGTTGATCTTCTAAGTTTTCGACTTGCATTGAATGTCATCGGTAAAACTTTAACCATGGTGGTTTTATTTGAATTTGGGGATCAATCTGGAGACGTTGATATATGTACTTTTCAATTTTTGATCATTGATGCTTCAACTGTGGTTGAGTTATGTTGACTCGCTTCTCGAGTTTGTATAGTAAATGGTAACTCAACCCCTAACTTTGATTTTTTTTTGGGCTCCAACTAAGCTAAGTGAACTGTGGAAATTTCATCACCACCATTTCAAGAAGCCTTTTGTGCTTTGTTCTTTACAAGATTGATTCTCTTAGCTCATTTTATCCTACATTTTTGTAGTCATTCCTCTCTATTGTTTTCAAGAAAGGTAGTTGCAGGACATTTTCCACCATTATTGAAAATTTCGAGCTCGTTACTTCTGTAAAATGGTTCTCTATTGGGCTTGGAATTTTGTGTGATCTCTTGGCCGCCATGTTGAGAACTTGAAGCTTCACTACATTTCATGTTGCTTGGTGGCTTGATGAAGGACTTCTTGGAGTTTTGTAACTTCACTTTTCAAGGTAAATCTCTGATTTCCATGCTTTTATAGTGGCTTGAGCTAGATATTTATCGTGATGATTTTCCTTTCTTGTTCTTGCGGGTTGATGCTTAGACCCACTTGGTCGTTTTACAAGTATCTTGTCAATTTTATCATGAAAAAGTGTTGCTCATGAAGATTTCCTGAGAATTTTCTATTTGAGTCTTCTTTCTTCAATACTATCACTATTATTGATGTGGGTATTGGTTATTTTCTATCTAGAAATCTAGATCTACATATTTTAGTTTCTGGGTATTCATATTTTTAGCTTCGATATCCCTGGATCTAGACTTTTCCTTGAAGGTTTATCTATATATCTTTGAAGTTTTGATCTCGTTGTGAGCTATGGGTATTTGCATATTGTAGCTCCATTTGTCTCAGCCAGGCTCTACAAAATTTCTATCTTTGGCCATTGATGAAAACATGAAGCTCTGTTCTTTACCAAATTGATTCTCTTCTACGTGATTTGTTACTCTTCCAAAACTTTGGCTCTTGGTGCCTTTGATATTTCTACCTAAACTTTGTGATCCCCACTTTAGAGATTTCTTTGAGCATTCGAGCTACTGATATCTATTATTTTTCTCTAAAAATATACTCGATTTTGTTTTGAACCTCTATAGCATCTTTACCATAATGCATGAGTTGTCTTTAGTAGTGCACTTTAATTGATGAAACTGGTGCTTTTCTTTCGTGTTTCCTTGGTGTATTCCTTGGAGTTTATATTGCAATAAATCTATATATGGACTTTTAACTGTCCTGCATGAATGAATTATTTTTTCCAAAATTGTATATACCCATGTATTTTTCAATTTGTGGCTTGAGGTATTTCAACCTAGATTTGGGTATCCCTCCTTTGATATGGGCATTCAAACTTCTTTATTTCTTCTTGATTCTGTAATCTATTTAATACTGCATTTCCTTTTATTATAGCTTTGATATGTATGCTAGAAATTTTTAAAAAGTCCATTTCACATGGTGAAGCCCTGTCAAAATTTCCTTAGAATTCCTTCTTCTTTAGTTGTAATCAGGAACATATACTTATGAATTATCTACTTCATGTACCATAGGATGGAAGTCATTTGAGAACTACAACCTTTATCTAATAGTGAAGACTATAAGACATGATTTATTTTCTTCTTTACTGCAACCTATACCTGCACACTTAAGGAAATAGTTAGAAAATATTTAGGCTTTTTGGCCTCTCTTATGTCCATAGTTTTATTTTCTCTTTCCTCATTCATCCTGAGTGAGTAGATCATGTGATATGATCTTCAAGTATATATATATATATATATATATATATATATATATATATATATATGATATATATATATATATATATATATATTATATATATATATATATATATATATATATATATCCTAGTTAAGAGATCCATATGCACAAAAAGGACAATGTAGGAATATGGATTAACCCTAAGCTCTTAACTGATAATTTTCCTCTTTTCTTTTTTCGAAGGTGTACAATAATTCAAATGGTGAAGATGAAGAGAGAAAATCTAAAGATGAAGATGCATAAACCAAAGGATAAAATTTAAGGTAATGATGGGTTCACTCATACTCCTATATTTTCTCTTTCATGTTTGTGTACCTCTTATTTTAGTAGTTGTATTTTACTTTTCAGTTACATCCCATGACTTGTGTGGGGACATTTGAAATTCCTTATGAATAAGACATTGAATTCTAAAATTGAGTTGTGTATTTCTTTCTGCATTTCAAATTTCTATATGGATTGTATGATGAACTAAACAACTCAATAATATAATTGAATGTCTTAATCATGAAGGAAAGAACATTAAAGAATAACTCTAACATCCAAGTAATGAATTTGATTTCTTTGCAATCATACAACTATGTTTAATGTTCCATAACTTAGCATTTCATCTATTCTACAATTAGATGCCTTCATCAAGAAAACACAATCATTCTTCCTTTGGGGCTTTGTGTTCTTTGTTGAAGATAGTCATGAAATTGTAGAGTATGTGATCTGTTATATTTTGTGATAGCTCACATAGCTGAAAATTCCATGCAATCATTAATTAATTCAATAAGTAATAATATTCTCTCGAATAAAACTCTCCTAGCTTAGGTATACTTCACCAATGTTATCCATCATAACGAAAATTTTAGATTGCCCATTTTTGCACAAGTGCAAAAATGTCAATAGAGACTAAAATTTACTAATGCCCTAAACTAGGAAAAACCCAAGTTATAAATTAAATCCTAATTTTCAGACCTTAGGTGGTGGAATTTGGGCCCAAAATGTTCCATAAAAGGATCAAAATTCAATAGTGGGTAGACTAGTGCATTCTTATCCTTCAAAAAGTGGTTTCAAAAAACAAACGGACTCAAACAGACACCCGAAGCACAAGTTATGACCTTTTCAAGTTCCTACTAATTTTGGCACATCATTTTTCCCGCTTTGAAAAAACATAGCTCCTCTAAGTTTTCTTCTTCAAACCTGTAATGCCCGCTAAAAATGCATGTACGAGACCCAAGAATAACCTAGGTTTAGTTACAAAAATTATGGAATGATTTTTTTAAAATGTGCCCGCATATACTGCCTGAAACTACATTTGTCACAATAATGTTTCAAAATAAATTATATTTAATAAATATAATTTCCATGTTATAACAAAATATTAAGCCCGTATTAAAATCTAATGAGAATAATTAGTCCAAGCAAGGTTAAATTCTCTCTAGGTGTTAATTTAGTAAACATTTAAAATCATAGTATAGTTAAATATTCCACATGGGATGTCAAGGGTAAAAGTGGCCAAAGTAATTAAATACCAAGGTTATTTAATTTCTACAATGTTGAAACCACTAGCAAGGTCCCTCATTAATTTTGGGTTAGGATAATAAACACTTTCTTACTATTATCTCTTGAAAGTGCACCCTATAGATAGATGGTTTGTAGGTGTTCTAAGCTTTCAAAAAGGATCTCTCTTTTTGTAGATATAATGGAAGCACCTCAGGTCTATGGGTATACCTATTTTGAGGTGATTCTCCGAGTATCAAGGATGGTTCCTTATTGATGTATCCTAAACTGATTTTTTTGGGATTTAAGGGTAAAAAGGATTAAAAGGATTGGGGTGATACACCAAATTTTTATGAGGTCTTTGACTAAGTATATGGACAATTGATATGGAAAGGATTTTTGATGCACAATCAAACAATTTTCTACAGAATATTAAGGGAAAACACTTTGGTGTATTGAGGGAAAGTATCACAACAATACTACTAAGTTAAACATGCACATTAATATCATAGAAATTACTGAATTTACAACAAGGTAAGATGATCAATGAGGTAACTTACATTCACAAGATTAATGGAACATATAAGATCTGCTGCAAATAATTGGAAAGGTAGAAAATACTTCACATTCAGAGGGAAAAATTGGCAGAAAATTGCTTCAACACTCCTGTATCTAAAATTCCTCCTTTTGTGCTTTGCCAAAGCACACAATATATAGAAAAATTATTTCCCACCCTTCCTAAAAATAGGCTAGAATTGTACTCACCCATGCATCCTATTTTTATCCTTCATCTATTAATAAATAAAGGAATAAAAATAGAACATGCAAATACAAAGAGGCATTAATAGCCATTGGTTACAACTCAGTCAACTACAGTTGACTATTCTATTTTTAAGAAAAGCATGAGTGATAATTTGCTAAAAATAAGTTTTGCTTGATGAGCAAGTCTTCTTCCTTGTGCATGCAGATTTTTTCTTCTTTCTAAAGGTATGTGACCTTATCCATTTGTAGTGATAATATTAGCACTTTCTAACCATGGTTGAATCTGGTGAACTTAGGACTTGAATTAAGGTGCAAAAGTATTGCAAACTTAATCATTTTTGGTATTTGCATTGTTGAGCTCCATTCGAGCTAGTAAAGCTCTGTTAAATTTTCCCCTGGTCGCCATTATTGACTATTCAAGTTTGATCAAGGTTTTTGTAAAGATATTTTTCTTTTATTATTTCAAAAAGAGTTGTCCATGTAGGATAGATTTGAACTACAAACGGGCCTAGAAAACTTTCTTTTTCCATTTCTGATAGAGATTATGCATTTTTAAACATTCGACCCACCCTTCCGCTTCTAATTTGGGCTTTTGATGATGGCATGGGCAGAGTCGCGGGAAATTTTATCACTTTTCTCCTTTTTTCAAAAAGGCTCAAAATCTCAAATTGACCCGATGATCCGCTTTTGACTTATTGAATACGTGGCTTTGTTTGGTCCTTCAGCGGGGTCATGTGGCACTTTTAAACTTTGCTCCTTTAAAAAGGCTCAAATTCTAAAAATGTCCCGGTGGTCCACTTTTGAATGAATTTAATATGATTGACTTTCGAAATTTTCAGTGGAGCCACGAGGCATTTTTAAACTTTGTTCCTTTTCAAAAGTTTCAAAGGAAAAAAATCGACGGTCCACTTCTCGCTTTGAATCTTTTAATGTGGGCCCAACATTTGACTTTTTCCTTTAACATGAGTGGGGCCACAAGCCATTTTACAACTTTACACCCTTTTGGAAATAAAGCTCAAAACTTAAAAAAGATCCGACGCTCGCTTTGATTATTTTGATGCAAGCTCAACTTTTGAGTTTTTCCTTTGCCAAAATGTATCGAAACACAAAAGGGCCCGCCCTCCGCATCCAATTAGATTTCATCGGCCTGCGGGTCAATTTGACACTTTTACAAAATGATGAAAAGATGCTAAGTTTGCCAAAAAGACCCACCATTTTAATGTGTCAAGCTGGGGTTTGCATCAATTTTGGTGATCAATTCTAAGCATTGATCTTTGTACTTTTTATTTTTGGTTGTTGATCTCAACTCACCGATGAGTTAAGTTACTTGGTTTGATGAATAAAAACACTTGAAACCCTAAGTCTTTCATATCTTTGTTCTCAAGCTCTGTCTCATTAAAGGAAATCTAAAAATTTTTTTTTCCCTAGATGGTGGCCTTTGTTGGAGTCCTAAAGCTCAACTCTTGAGGTTGATCTAGTTGTATATTTACCAAGTTTTGTGAGTTGGACACCATGGTTTTTGTGTTGGCCTATTGAATCACTATTCTTTATGAACCTCCTTTTGAAGTGGGAATTTTGTGATGGCTCCTTAAATTGATGACTCAACTATTACCATTGGAACTTAATTTCCTAATGCATGGAGGTAACTCTGGATTCATCCTTCTCTAAATGGCTTAATAATATGAATATTCTACTTTTCTTGATGTTGATAAGATTATATCATCATAGTTTTCATGGTTATTACTATTAGCTTTCTTCGAACTGACTGTGGAGGATTTGCTAGATAATTTCCATTCTGGTTATTCCATATTTTACTTTGTTTTTCTTAAAATGAGGATAGATCTGAGTCCTTATGATTTCCATCTGGGTTTACTTTTGATATCCCTAGATATGGACTTTTCCTTTACGGTTTATCTATATATCTTTTGCGAGGTGTGAGTTTTGTGCACTTGAATATGGTCACCATCATTTCTTTACCATGTGCATTTTATAATATGGGCACTCATAGATTTATGTTCTTGTCAGATATTTAATTGCAAATGTGGTCTTGATTCATGAGTTCAAAACAAAGTCGTTATGAAATTCTCCCTTGCATGTTGTCTCTAAAATGTAGATCTGTAACTTTTGTTGGCCATTGACCTGGTTCGACAACTTGGTATACACTGAAATTTCAAACCTTTATCCTTAATTCGCGAATGTTTTTCTTTCATTTTTCTCTATTCTTTTTAAACCATTTTGAGATTTTTCGAGTTGATTTCGATCTCATGGCTTCCATATGTATATTCATTTGTCGAATATTTGTATGTACATCTGGATTCCTTCATGAGTTTCTAAAATTCATTAAAATGGCATGGTTGAACCTGTAATTGTTATCTAAAACATGTTGATTTACATTTGATCTAGTTGGGATTTTACTTCTCCCCGACTATGTAACATCATGTACATGTGCTATAATAAAACCATGGAAATATTTTCCTCTCATTTACTACTTTTATGATAGTATCCGATTTCTTGAGGGCTTGCATTGTACCTTTTTTAGACTTGATATCCGATTTTTGACCTTTTGGACAATTTTTATTTGAGAACTTGGAAAGGAAATATTATTTCTGGAAATTTCTATTCATAAATTCCTTACATGCTGAACATTGAATTTTTGTTGAGATGTTGTAGTTCCATTTCTTTTCTACTTAAATACTGCATTTAATCTTCATTACAACTTTAGTATGTATGCTAGGAAAATTTAAAATATCCATTTTTCATGGCGAAGCCCTATCAAAATTTCCCTAGAATTCTTTCTCATTCTCTATTCTATCTATAATCTTATCTTTCTAGTTAACTACATCTTTTAAATTATGATCCTTCTTCTTCAATTCAGTTAACTTGAAACATGAAGTTTTGTCTCGTAATTCTCTCCTCTATTTGTACTACAACTTCTTCTATTTCTATAATTGTTGTTGAACTTTGAGTTGCATTCTTCCTTTATTCCAATATGTATTGGTCACTCATCTGCTTCATGTACCATAGGATAAAAGTTATTGAATTTTGCAATCTCTATCCATAGTGAGGATTGTGAGACATGATTTATTTATTCTTGGCTATGCAACCGTACCTCCACACTTGAGAAAATAGTGAGAAAATATTTAGATTTTTTGCCTCTCTTATGTCCATGGTTTTCTTTTCTTCTTTATCCTTCTTTTTGAGTGAGAAAATCATGTATGCAATTTTGATCTTCAAGTAATCTATATCTCTTGTTGTTAAGAGATCCATATGCACAAAAAGAGAAATGTAGGAATATGGATTAACCCTAAGCTCTTAACTGATAATCTTCCTCTTTTCTTCTTTTTAGGTACAATACTTCTAGTGATGAAGATGAAGAGGGAATAAGCTAAAGATGAAGATACATCAACCAAAGGAGAAGACCCAAGGAAATGATGGGTTCACTCATACACCTATATTTTCTCTTTCATGCATGTGTACCTCTTATTTCAATAGTTATACTTTACTTTCTAGTTACATCCCACAACTTGTGTGGGAACATTTAAAATTCCTTATGAATAAAGCATTGAATTGTGAAATTGAGTTGTGTATTTCTTTTTGCATTTTTCTTTCTAATATGGATTGTATGATGAACTAAACAACTCAATAATATAATTGAATGTCTTAATCATGAAGGAAAGAACATTAAAAAATACCTGTAACATCCTAGTAATGAACTTTGATTTTTTTTGCAATATCTGAACTATGTTTGATGTTCTAAAACTTAGCATTTCATCTATTCTATAATTAGATGTCTTCATCAAGACAACACAGCTATCCTTCAAGGGCTTTGTGTTCTTTTGCTGAAGATAGTCATGAAATTGTAGACTATGTGATCTATTATATTTTTGATAGCACACATAGCTGCAAATTCCATGCAATCATTAATTAATTCAACAATAAAATATTCTCTGAAATAAAACTCCCTAGCTTAGGTATACTTCACCAATGCTATCCATCGTAATGAAGTTTTGAGTTGCCCATTTTTGCACAAGTGCAAAAATTGTCAACATTTGGTGATCCTATGGGGAAAGCTACCTACTAGCTTGTAAACCAATTGCCTTCTATTATCCATCCATTGGGCATGGAGTCTAAAGCATGTAACCAAAATTTTCCTTCCTGAAGGTCAACCCTTCCAAAATGAACTAAAATTGGGAAAGGATCTGGTAAACTAGATCATGTGCACAAATGCACTTATTGAATTGAAAAACATTGCAATGTGCAAGGAATGCACTTATTGAAGGGAAATCCTACTCTAAACAGACACTGTAGGATTTTCAATAATAGTGTTTGAGAAACATACCATTCACAGGAATGGGAAGTTCCTCTCCATTCATCCTCGAGAGCTTGAAAAACATTGTGTTCTTTGCAAGATGAAATCATGTAAGGACCACTCCAGATTGTATCAAACTTCATGTGTCCCCTAGCTTTGCACGATCAGCATCCCACTTTAACACAATATCTCCTTCATTAAAGATTCTAAATTTGTCTTTCTTATCAAAAGTCTTCTTCATCTATTTTTGATTCTTTTCCATGTTTAAATGAGCTTGATCTCTTAGCTCTTATAATTCCATTAATTTTGCATAACAAACCTGCAATGGTTCATTTTCAAGTAGCTCCATTTGATGCAGCAAATATAATGTGGGTAACTCAACTAAAATAGGAATTCTTGCTTCTCTTCCATAAACAAGCTTGTATGGTGAATTGCCAACTGATCTTTTAGGAGTCACTCTATCAACCCAAAGTGTTGAATTCAACATTAGATGCCAAGCTCTTTGGTTATCTTTGAGTGTTCTTTTGATGATCCTTAAAATATTCTTGTTAGTACTTTCAGCTAACCCATTACCTTGTGGGTAATAGTTAGATGAAGAACTTAGATAAATTCCATGATTAACAGCCCAATCTATTACCTTTGCACTAAAAATGCTAAAGCATTATCTGATATGATAGTTGTTGGAACACCAAATCTACAAACTATACCTTCATAAAAGGATAGTATCGAAGTTTCATTAGCATCTTTCAAGGCTATTACTTTATTCCAACATGTAAAGTAATCTATAGTAGTTAAAATCCACTTGTGTCCTTGTGACAAAGGTGGGTTTATCATGCCAATAAAATCAAGACCCCACTATTGCATAAAAGGTTGATCAACTAAAATAGGTTGTAAAGGCAAAGAAGCCAAATGATCTTTTCAAACAAAGAAAGCACATTTCTTACACTTTCTAATCCATTCAAAATAGTCCTTGAATATGTTGGGCCAATAGTAACCAACTTTCATAATTTTTAAGGTTGTGTACATCTTTGAGAAATGACCTCCTACAAGTCCTTCATGGAATTTTGATAATAATTGTTGAATTTTGTCATAGTCAACACATCGCACATAAAATTTCATTTATATCCCTTTTGAATAATACACCATCAATGAAAACATAGGGTACATCTTGTAATCTGAAATACCTTCTTTTATTCTTGTCCATACCTTCCGGATAAATACCATGCTACAAATAGCTAACTAAATCAGTCATCCATCTTGATTCTTGGACCTCTTGAGCAAGTTTAGGTTGTTGGTTTTCTAGTTGAACCATGACATCTGATTGTTGATGCTTAACTTCAGCATGTTGTTTTGGATCTTTGATTCTAGTTCATGTTGTTTTTCCATATCAGTAAATTAGGTGCTCACATAAGCCTTTTCCTCAAACTATCTTTGCAACCGGATATCAACATCATATTCCATAACTTTGTTATCCAAGCCTGCTCTTTTCTCATTCAATTCTTTATTTAACAAGAAAGCTTTCACACTTGGATGAGAAACAAGAACATGAATTTTATTGTTTGAAAGCATGTACTTAAAATTATTTAGCCCTCTGACTACTGAAAGTACTTGTTTTTCAAGAAATGTGTACCTTGTTTCGTAATCATGCAAGCTCTATCCAAAGAAAGTAATTGGTTGTTCAACATTTTCATCATTAACCTGAGTTAATATGGCTGAGATTGTTTCAGCTCCTGCAAGTGCATACATTGTAAAATATTTATCAAAATTTGGATTTGCAAGAGTAGGAGCTTGAGAGATGGTTGTTTTGATTGCTTCAAATCCTTCTCTCCCTTTTGGTCCAAGAGAAAGTCTTCTTTCTTTAGCATAGTTGTCAATGGTTTCACCAATGCTACAAAATCTGGAACAAATCTTCTAACAAAGTTGATTTTCCCAAGAAAACTCTATAATGCTTTCTTATGATGAGGCAATGATAGCTGTAATATGGCTTTGATTCTGAAAGGATCAATTGCTAAACCTTGTTTAGAAATAATATGACCAAGTAATTTTCTTGATGTACTGAAAAGATAGACTTTTTGGGATTCAAAGATATTCCAAACTGCCTGCATAACTGAAAAGTCTGCCTTAGATGTATTAGATGCTCATCTTGAATTTTTGAAAATACAGTAACATCATCTAAATAAACAAGGATGCATTTATTTAACAAGTTCAAAAAGCCATGTCCATTGCACGTTGAAACATTGCACCAACATTTGAAAGGCCAAAAGGCATTCTTTTGTAAGCATAAGTACCCCACTTGGTGGTAAAAGTTGTTTTGTACCTATCTTCTTCTCGAACTAAAATCTGATTGTATCCACTATAGCCATCTAGAAGAGATAGTCTATCTAAACTAGAAACTGTTCTCAAAATCTAATCCATATTTGGAAGTGGGTAGTGATCTTTTAATGAAGCTTTATTAAGATCTCTAAAATCCACACATAATCTAATTTCTCCATTTTTTTCTTAACAGAACAAGATTGGATACCCAACTTGAATGCTTAACTAGAAAGATAATACCTGATTCAATTAACTTAGATAACTCTTTCCTCATTAGAGGCTCTATTTTGGGATTTACATGCCTCTGTTTTTACCTAACTGGCTTAGAATTTGGCTGTAATTCAATAGTATGTTGTGCTAAACTAGGATCAAACCCTTTTAGGTCTTGGTATCTCCAAGCAAAAACATATTTAAATTCTTTGCAAAGATTAATAAATGAATGTTTTTCAGCCAAGGAGCATACCTTTCCTAGAATTTTTTTCCTTCATCAATTGAGATCTCTTCATAGTTATCAAAGCATGTGTTGACATCTTTGTTTTGTCTTTTCTTAACTGATCATCAATGTTGAAGATGTCTTCTAATGTGACCAGACCTTGAGGCAGTTTGTTTGTCTTTAATTGAACAATTTGGTCACCATATAAGTGTTGTAATTTATCTTGATTTACTACAGAGAATTCAACTTCTTGCTGCAAAAACCTGTAGATTTGATCATCACTTTCAAAACCTGCCAATTCAAGTCATTATCAGGTATCAAAGGCCTGACAATTAGCTTTATATGAGGCTGAATTTTTCTATTTTCAATCTGTTCTAGCATTTCAAAACTAGCACCAATTGCTACAAGTCTATCTGCATGCTTATTTTCTATTCTAGGAATGGATTGAATGTTAATAGCTTGAAATCTTCCATTAAGTATGAAACTCTATGTTTGTAAGACTTCATTAATAGATTCTTACAAACATTGAAATTTCTTACTTGATTGATAACTAACTCAGAATCACCAAAAATTTGTAGCATGCTAATACCTCTCTTTCTGGCCCAAAGTAAGCCATGAATTAATGCTTCATATTCAGCTACGTTGCAAGTGCATGAAAATTGGAGACTCAAAGCTGAGAAATACCTTTCATTTTTTGGGAAGTGAGCATCAAACTGCTCCTTGTCCTTTCTTGTTTTTAGCTCCATCAAAATGAAGCTTCCAAATCCCTTCATTGCATTTTCTATTTTGGACAACAAGGGAATTGGTGTATTTTCTTCATGCAAGCAATACACACCAAACAGATGTTCTTCAACTTCCTTGAAAGGATCATGAGCATGTTCTTCATGTGTCTTTTCATCCATAAACAAGTTAGAAACACCATCTAATGCTGAAACATGAGCTATATTATCAAAATCAGACTAGTCTAAAGTTGCATAATTAGCTACTACATTAGAAGCGTGAGGCTCAATGTGAAATCTGGCCAATGGTTCTGAATTGATAGTAACCTTGGTCCCATAACGAGTAGTGAAAAATAAGAAAGACCAATCTAAAGAGAGATAGCCTCCTATTTTTGCTGTGAAGTCTCTTGATAAACATATAGCAAAGTAAGGAGGTAAGTCTACAATAGTAACATCTTGTAGAATGGAAACATTTGGGCAAGCATGCAATGTTACCTCTAGATTTCTGATGACACCAACTATATTAGTTGCAGTTCCATCCAACTATAAGACACTCTTTTCTGTAGGTTCATACTGCAGCCCAATTTTTCTGCAATTACTTTTGGCATAAATCTGTGTGCTTACTTGTATCATTGTCAAAGATTTATGAACAAGATGTTCTCCAATAATTAGTGATAGATAAAATGGTGGTGGCTTCTTGATGTCATGAGCATTTAAGAATTTTTGAACCATCCATTTAACTTCTTTGATGTGGTCTTGTTCCATTGTTCCAAGGACCATGTCTTCTTTTTGACTTCCTTTTCTATTGTTTTAGAAGAAATCTACAGCTTAGCTAGTTCATGAGAAAGTAAATCTTATTGTCCTGGAATACTTAGAGCATCCCACATTGAGATGTTAACATTATGCTTTTTCATTACATCAACAATGTTAAAAGAAGCAACAATTTTAGAGACAGATTCTACTGTTTTAGCATAGGCTTTGGCAAAAATTGATTCGATTCAGCTTACTTTTGATATCTGAGGTATAAATAACCTTCTTGGATTAGGCTATAGCTATTTTTGTTGTTCTTTACCAGCTGTAACACCTGTTGTTTTTTTAGGAACAGATGCATTGTTAGCTGGTTTTGGGCTTATACTTGTTTTATTAGTGATGATAGTACATAGAACAAGCCTATTCTGCTATTTTTGCTCTCTGTGGATTTTTTTTTGAGCCTTAGTAGTAGAATCGCAATGAAATCATCCTCACTAAAACTGACTAAGTTTTGTTCACATGCTTTCTAAACATGAATTTCTTGTTCCTAGCCTCCATTTGAGGCATGAATAATGTTTCAGATTGAGGTTGTGCAATAAGACTTATGTTAAGAAAAGCATTTGGGAAATTTATAGCTGAATGAGGTTGATTACAAGGTTGACACCACTCTTAAAGCATATTAGATACTAAAGTGTTAGATGGCGTAGGATCATCATTTGGGTCAAATTGCCTTTGCTGATAAGGTTGCCTATAATTTTGATTTTATTGGTAAGGCTACCTATTTTGCTGATTTTGCTGGTTTTGCTGATAAGGAGCTTGATAAGGTCTGCTAGGTAATGAAACTTTATTGTCAATTGAAGTCATCTTGTTTCCAAAATTCTACAAAAATTTTAACACATCATTTGATGGGGCTGCAATAACAGGCTCCACAATGGTGATAGGTTGTGGGATAGGTGCTAAATTTGCCCAAAAAGGCATTGAAGGCCTTGGTGCTAATTTTCTAGCTTGAATAAGGTTGTTTTCATCTTTTATAGCAATTTCATAAGCATTTGGAAGAATATTACCTCCCATAGACTGAATCATAGTTGAAATATCATTGTTTAAAGCTCTTAGATAATAAAGGAAAGCATGGTCAACTTGAGGCTTGACACTTGTTGGAATTCTTTCCCAAGTTCTAGAAAAATGGATGTTGAAACTAGACATAAATTCATGAGGAGCTCTTTTAATAGTAGACAATTGTTCTATGAGGGACAAATGATCTAAATTATCTTGGAATTATTTCAGTAATTTTTCACCTAAATCATCCCAAGTTCTTATGCTTCCAATCTCTAGATTTCTATACCATTGCAAGGCTTGTCCTTTAAAGGATGTAGCTAAAAGTATCAAAGCCACATCTTCATGGGTAATATTATGAACTGCACATAAGGCTGCAACATCTTTAATGTGCTCTGTAGGTGTAACCTGATTTTCACCAGTGAATGATGGTAAAATTTTCATGGCAGCATTAGGGATATCATGATAAACTTGAATTACTAATGGGTTACCATTAGTAAAGGTCACAAAATTCCTAGGTGCTTGAATAGCCATTTGAAAGACTAGGATCTGAATAGAGAAATTGATACGTGGTGAAGGAATATTAGGAGGGTTATCAAAACTAGGCCTATTATAAGGTAAAGTATTACCAACTCTTCTCCTTCTTGTAGAATTCAAAGGTAAAGAAATAAACTCAAGAGGAATTCCTCTTACTAATGATCTTGTAGTCACTTTAGGCATGGAACATGTTGCAATACTGGTCTGAAATCAGCTTTACGAGAGTCACCAAATAGATCTTTAAATCTTTAGAATAAATTGTTGCAGCTTGTTGTCCCAAAAGTAACTTTTATCTGCTGTAAATTGTTGTAGATCTGTTGTAGATATTTGTAACTTGCATGTAGATCTGATTCATTGTCCCCGGGCATGGCAAAAATATTATTTCTCAAAAGTGCACCCCCAGAGAGATGGATGCGGGTGTTCTAAGCTTGCAAAAGGTCTCTCTCTTTCATAGATACAATGGTGAAAGCACCTTAGGTCTATGGGTATACCTATTTTTAGGTGAACCTTTGGTATCAAGGCTAATTCCTTATTGATGTATCCTAAACTGATTTTTGGGCTTTAAGGGTAAAAAAAAACTCTAAAAGAATTGAAAGCGGGGTGATACACAACATTTGTATGAGGTCTTTCACCGAGTATATGTACGATTGATATGGAAAGGTTTTTAATGCACAAGTCAACAATTTTCTCTAGAATATTAAGGGTAAACACTTTGGTGTATTGAGGAAAGTATCACGACAATACCACTAAGTTAAACATGCACATTAATATCACATAAATTCTGAATTTGCAGAACCGCAAGGGACAAAGTGATGTCACATGTTTGAGTCAGCATTTGAAAATTCAAATTGGGAGGGTGGAGCACCAGGAGAAATTTGGAACTTTTTGCTTTATTATGAAAAAGGGATAAAGTATAAAAGTGAAGTGTGGCCCCACCAGGAAACAAATGAAGTCTGCATTGAAAAGTCAAAGGTGGGGAAGTGGGTCACCGAAGGAAAATTGGAAATTTTTCCTTTTGTTAAAAAGGGTAAAATTATGAAATGAGCCATGACTCCATCAAAGTCCCAGATTAATCCATGTTTCAAATCCGTATTTCGGAGGCCCGAAAAAATGTGAAAATTGCACATTTTCTCTTAAAGTCATAATAATGCAAAATGCACCCCAAGCCCATTTTGGATCTAATATTCCACGTGGATGACTCTAATTTAAAGTTGTGAAAGGGAAGAATCAACGGTTATGGCATGATGCATCTGGTTTTGCCACCATTAACATTCCATGACTTTAGGGGATGCAAATACACATCATTTTTCATGGTGAATCTGAATGATTTCTTGTCATTTCTATCAGCAAAGTGCAATTGAAGTGTTGTGGAGCTCAAATTTTTGAATCTAAGGAAGTGCAAGAGTTGATATTTTGAAATAGAGTTACTCGGGCACCTATAGAAAATGAATTGCTAGATCCAGCAGAGAAAATTGCAGAGGAAAGAATGAGGAGAAGGAAGCTATAGGCAAAGGATGAAAAACGTGTTTCCAGAGGAGATGAATGGATGCCCTAGTTAAAAAAATGATGGAAATATTTTAAATGATTCACCTTTTGAACACTTGGAAATTTTTTTAGTAAATCATTAAACATACTTCTAGAAATCATGATCAAATATGTAACAAACAAAGGTTCCTCGAATATTCTTTGTTTGGGGGAATCTTTAATGTAAATGAGTGCTATAAAGGGCATGATTTAGTCATGTAAAAGGAGGGGGTTTAATTCTTACGAGAAAATTTGAGAAATCCCATCTTCCTGAGAGACCATCTAAGAAACTTGTTAATCTCTTGTGTTTTAGATTTGATCGCGTCAAGATGGTTGCAAGTGTATAAATCCATTGACAAGCTCGAGATTGTTCAAGAAACTTTCCCCTACTTGATAAATCTAATAGATCTCGAATTAATCTGTGTTGATCTTGGGAAAAATTGTGTCTGCTTTTATTTCAGAATGTATTCAAATGGTTTTGATGTTTTTGTTACAATCTTATGTTAAAATCCCTTTGAATCACACAAGATCTCATCCTTGTGATAGTTTAGTGGCATTTACAATTTCATTACGAGAAGAGCCTTCATCTTGTAATGAGATAAACAATTTAAAATCACTTTACTATCATTTTGTTGATAAATATTTTCTATAAGCCTTTGAGTGTATCTTAGGCGTGAGGAACCAAGGGTCGTTAATGTTTAATTGAGTCTTTATCTTGAGGCTTCATGTTGAATTCTCAAAGATTGTGTGAAACCATGTAGATCTAGGCTCCATTGATGCACACCTTCTAGTTGAAGGAATATTTTGGCTATTCTGAAGCTTTCTGTTGTTAAGTTGTCCAATTTTTGTAAAGGTTCTCAAAGATCTAGTGAAATCAACTTCATCTTGCTTAATCCCCACCAAAATTTTCAAATAACCATCAATCCTACCCGAAGTACCCTGTTTGTGTTGTGTATCCACAAATGAGAAAATTCTACTACCAAAATATACATAAGCAAGCAGGTTTTAAGTGTCTTTAGTAACCTAAACCATGTTCAAAAAATATCTCCATTCTTTAGAAGTGACAACTCGTGAGAGTTAAATTATGGGGCATTGATCATATTTTCTCAAGGTTCCCTTGAAAATTGTGCAAAGAAGGATCTCTTCATGTCCTTCACCAACAGAGGTTACAAAACAAGTCCTCTCACCTGGTTGAAAGGAACGACCTAAAGTAGTGAGGATAGATCAAATCCTTTTATATGGTGCTATCCATTTCTCCAATGCCCAAGTGACAAAGAGCAGTTGAATCTCCTCCGGCTACAAAATGACTCATAATATGATTAGTTTGTCTCTAAGTGTCTTGTTAAATTTGTGATGTTGCTTGGCCTCCAAGGGATAATCAATTTGGATACCAACAAGATCTATGCATAATGGGTAAATGCTTCTCGTTGTTTCCATGGTGTTGGTAGTAAGATCTAAGTTTATGATTTCTAAAGATTATTATGATGACTACGAAGAATTTGATAATACTTTAGGTATGTGGAAACCCGTATACTCCAATTGTTATTACTTATGTGGAATACTATGTCAACTGGATTGAGGTGATTTTTGTGTGTTATGTTTTGGGTTTTTCCATACTTTGAATATAGTGATCCTTATCTTGAATCCTAGAATATCAATTTGATGAATATTTTAAAATCTTTGGGACTTCCCAAATGCTTGAATCTTGATGTAGGGACCCAATAATTAAATGGGTATGCGTAGTAACTTATTGAGGTACCGGATAATTTTTTGGGATACCCATTAATCTGAAAATTGTGTATTTGATTCAAAGTTGGAAATAAAAATAAAATTTTAATATCAAAGGAAGCCTACAGGGGTTTTATTCGGTTTCATCACTCTCAATGTTTGTCTCGGCCTGGTCTCCCCTTACGCAGCTTATGGAATTTTGTACAACATTTTTGTTATATAACTCTAAAATTTTGGGTTAGAATGCTTATTTTTTGGCTCTTTAATGATCACATCATCTCGGTATTTAGTATTCTTTTGAAGAAAGCTCCGAGCATTCGTAGGGATGACCATAAGTCCTATCCATATTATGGTGTGATTTCTCTTTCATACTTTGTTTCATATTTTTTTATAAATAAGGAAGCATATAATTTTCCTCAATTTTAGCAAACAACTGAACTACCCTTGTTTGGAATATCATTTCTCGATCTTGTTGGTGCCATTTTTAAGCTTGAACCACGTTGCCTTAAAATTTTCAAATCAGTATTTGCTCAATAATGTTTTACCCTTTGAATTGATGGTTTGAAATTCTTCCCCTCCAGTTTGATGCTTTAAAAATGCTCACAAACTTGTTTTTTTGCCCTAATTTGAAAGGAATATTCCAAGTTTGCCCCTTTTGTGCCCTAGTTTTTCCAATTTCACGGGCTATGTCATTTTCCCTTTACCAGATCATGAAAAAATCAAATTTGATCAATTAATACTTGTTTTTATTTGAAAATCCAATCCCAAGGATGAAAATGTTGTAAAATCATGCTTCAGTTGATTCAAAATCAAAAATTTGCCATCCTTGTTGAAAAATTGAATTCTAGGGCATCCTTTGATTTTTTTACATTTTGACGGTCATACGGGCGTCATTTGCCCATCAAATTCTTCCTCAAACATGCATTGGAAACATGGGGGTTTTCACTGCTGGCCAAGGATCGGTGGGGAAATGTTATAACATGTCATTTTCTAATTTTTGGCAAAGGGGCATTTTGGGCACGAGGCCCCATTTTTCCAAATTTTCTGTGGCATGCTCTCGATTGGCAAGGGATGGTGGGTGGTCAGATTCCCTTAAGGTTTTTAGACCTTACTTTGTGAAATTTCTAAAAGTAAAATTTTGGCCCGAAACCCCGCAGCCAATCGCAAGAGGACACGTGTCCTAAAAGTTTCAAAATGGAAGTGCGGGCTGCGAGGGGACTTAGAGTTTTTGGCTCTAATTTTATAAAGTTTCAAAATCAGTTTTTCCCCCACTCCAATCAGTGATGGACATGTGGTAGCATGGCAATGCAAAGTGGGTCGGCGGGTCGGTGAAGGTTTTGGTGATTTTGAAGTTTTTAAACTTCAAATGGTTTAAAGTCAAGTTTCAGCCCGAAACCCCGCAGCGAATAGGGGATGGGCATGTGGTAGAGGACAAGGCGGGTAGGTAGATCTAGGAAGGAAATTTTCTCTTTTTCCAAAAGGACTCAAAATAAAAATTTGATGCACTGCCCGCTAGCGAATCACAAGGAGACACGTGGTAAGGGAAAAATCGGAGGTGCGGGCCTGCGGGGCAAAAGTGAAAATTTTCCAAAATTCCAAAAATGGTCATATTGCCTGAGGCTGAATTGAAGTGTGATTTCAATGGGACCCACCATATGCCACATGTCAGCTCCAAAATTCAAAGGCGGAGGGGTGGAGAAAAAGTCAAAATTTTCCATTTTTTCAAAAACTATGGAAAAGTCAAAAATGATCCCAATTTCAGTCCCGATTATTTTTGACACATGGAGGGCCTAGATTAAAGGAAAAAGATGGATAATATTGATGGTTGTTGTGTATTTTCATTTTTGGTCGCCATTTTTCCTCCAAGAAGCTTGGAATCACGAATTTTACATCACAATTCATCAAATTTATAGTGATTTTGTGTCGTCTTGGCCTTCCATGATCATTGACATCATTTTCATGGCTTAATTATTTTATTTTAAATGTTTTTGAAGTAATTTTCTACCCAGCCTAAAGAGCAAACACGTGAAATGAAAAAATCAAAAGTTGTAGAGTTAGTTTTAAAAGGTAAAGTGTGAAAATGATGAGGAAGGGTGTTTGCATGCCTCAATGATGAAAAACATGCCTCTAGGATGGATAATGATCTAGATATTTGTAATAATTTAATATTTTGGGCACACCTGGCAACCTACGAGTGTTTTTCTATTTGATGTCATTTTCATTGAATCATGAAGAATTGTTGTAACAAAATTGATCCCATGGCATATTCTTTGCTTGGGAAAGAAGGCTCCAATGTGGCATGAGGTATATAATGCATTTTGGAGAAATTGTAAAGGGTTTGAAGTTGAAAATCACAAGCAATTTCGAGAGAAAGCTCATTTTTTCGAGAAATCAACAAAATAACCAAGTTAAAGTCTCATATGTTGTAAATTCATGTATGTGAGTTGGTTACAAGTGTATAGCCATCACATGGATCGAGATTGTTCATGTAATCTCTCCCATTTGTTGAATCTAACAAGTTTTGAACTAAATCTATGTTTTCTTTGGGTAATATGGTGTCTCGTTATCATTTTTAAATTCCTACAAATAGTTTTTACTGTTCTTGTTGCAATCTTCCATTGAAAGTCTTTAGAAATCACACGGGATCTCCATTTCTTGTTGATAGATTAGTGGCATTTGGAATCTCATATTCGAAGAGCCTTCATCTAATAAGGAGATAATAAAAAATTAAAATCACTTTACCTTCCTTGATTGCAAAGATTTATTATAAGCCTTTGGGGTACCTTAGGCATGGTTTGATCAAGGATTTTTTGTTTAATTGAGTTCTTCACTTCAATATTTTGTGGTGACTTCTCAAAGATTGTGTGAATAGTGCAACGACTTTGGGTTTCCATTTTGCCTCTTGTGGTTGAAAGAACATCCTAATTATTTAAGGCATTTCATCTCATAGTTGTTCAAGTATTTGAAGTATTTAAGGGACTTCTTGGAATTTCTTGGTGTTTTTGAAGTGTTTGAAGAGTTTGAGCATTTGTGTATTCAAGTATTTGAGCTGCTACATTGTTAAAATATCATTCTATGCTTCAGATCTGTAAGTTTTAAACAAGGGTTTCAAGTTTTGTCTACCCTTTTTCCATTTACTAGCAGTTCATACACTTTGGGTGCATTGTGATTGATTGATTTAAGAAGAAGAAGGTCTGATTTATAAATCTTTGCAAAGTTTTCAGTGCTAGCAAACATTTGATGATTATTTTAGTGCATTCTTGCACAACTAAGGTGAAATTCCTTAGTGGCGACTCCATGCTGATTTGATCTTGAAAATACCAGTTGTCTTACCTTTCTGTCATTTACTTTTGTGTTGCTAATCCCTGCAAAACTGGAAGGAAGAAGATCTCTCTTCATCAAGGACTCTGCTAAGAAGTTGTTTATAGATTCAAGAAACTCAGAGCTAGAGGGAAGAAAGGTGTGGAAGGTTGTTGGAGACTTGACTGCAAGAAAGGAGATCCCTATTGTTGAGTTTGAAAGTGAGTAGCCTATTATTGAGGACTGTAATTCTTCTTCAAGTGGATCTGATTCAGACAATCCTATTGCTGATTTGAATTCCCCATCAGGTGAGGGACCTTCTTGTGCATTTGAAAGGCTTGCTCCTAAATCTGCTCCTGTATTTTCTAAATTTTCTAGAGATCATCAAGAAGGAGAGCCCTTAAGAGAGATCTGTCTTGAAGTTTTCATTCCCATTCCCCAAAGACCTCTCACTCCTCATCATCTTGTTTCACCTCCAAGATCACCCCCACCAAACAATATGGCTCAGCCTAGACCTCCATTTGTTGTTAACACCTTTGGTCCTATAAATTTTAGAGGAATGGATGGTTACCCAATTGTTGTTCCACAAGATGTCAAAAATAGGTTGCGAGAATTCTAGGGTAACAACACTATTATCGGTGATCAACATCTCAAACTTTTTGATAATATGATGGAATATTTTGAGATAGAGTTTTAGGATGTGTATGCCAAAGTTTTTATTCATCCACTAGAGGAGGATGTTAGGGATTGGTACAAGGCTTTACATGATAATTCTATTGATTCATGGACTGAAATGAAAAATGAATTTAGGTTGCAATATGGTGAGAAGACTGATCCTAGATTTCTTTTATCTGAGTTTGAGAATATCAAGAAGAACCCTAATGAATCAGTCCATGACTTCAACACAAGGTTTAACAAAAAATTGAGAAGGGTTCTGTTGGTTTAAGGCCTTGTGATGAATCTTGTTTAATCAAATATGCAAATGCATTTGATAAGAAGGAAGCCTATTACCTAAGAGATAAGAACCCAACCAATCTAAGACAAGCTTTCACCATGGCACTTCAAATTGAAAACAATATCAAGGCTGTTAGGAAACCTCTCAAGAGAGATGGTGTAAAATTTATAAACCTTGAAAAACCTCAAGCTAGCAAAGGTGCTGATTTAGAAGAGGTTGTGAAAAATTTGGCAGGGGCTATCAAAGAAATCTCATACAAGTTGGCAAGAGCTGAGAAGGGAATTGGGAAGACTTCACAAGGTTAGCCTAGGCAGAAGAAAGCACAAGATAGATTTGGCAATCACCATCAAAATGAGAAGAGGTTTGATGGAAAAGGTAAACGGCCTCTTGGATCTACAAATAGAAAACCCCAAGCACGTGAAAGTAGATTGGTTCCTTACCCTCTAACTTCAAGGGGTTCTTTATTGATGAAGTTGCTGATATGGATTGGTGTGATAGATGTTTTCTTCCTCATCCTCCATGTGAAGTGGACCAACAAGTTGATGAAGTTGATAATGGGGATGTAACTGATGATGATATTTACATGGTGGGCTGTTCTTCAAGCTCACAAGGAGGAGAAACATCTACTGAGGTAATAAGTGCAAGGACTGCTGCAACCTTTTGGGATTGCATAAAGTGGGTACCACTTCTTTCTCTTTCTCATACTCATGATGTAGATGTAGTTCAGGCATTTGAAATTCCTAACAATGACTTTGAATACCTAAGAGCATTGATGATTAAGAAATATGATGGTGGTATCCCTTGAAGGAAGATAGATAGTTGTTAATGAATGTTGTTGTTGGTCAAGAGAAAGAGTATAATACTAGAAGAAAAGTTGTTAAGGGAGTTGGGCCTCAAGCCAAACCTAAAACACCCTTTCTCACAAGCATTCCAAAAGAAGCTCCTAGGAAAGAAACACTTGCTAAAATATTTGTTGTCCCAAGCAAAAATTACAGTCCTCATCATGCCCAAGCTGCCAAGAATCCTTTACCATCTAATGAATCTTCTTGTCTCCCTTCCAATGTTGTTTTTCCAAAGAGTGTCCCTATGACATAGCCCAAGTATTGAGCCAAATTAAAGTGAGTGTTCCAATCATTGAGTTGCTTAGAATTCTGAGCATAAGAAGAGAGCATTTGAGTACTTGGGATTGAAAGAAGAGAAGGTTACTCCAGGCAGAAATGTAAATGTTGTTAAAACTCCACCTCAGATCATTGTTGACCTTGAAACACCACCAACAGTAGAAGATCTTGGAGAGACACTTGAGGTATATTTGGGGACATCTTTGGTTGATTCCCAACTGAATGTTGATCCATTCTTCACAACTTTTCTCATTAAATATAGTCTACTTCACAATTGTATGTTTGATTTCGGTGCATCATGTAATGTCATGCCTCTAGAAGTCATGAATGAGTTGGATATCAAAGTGACAGCTGCCTATGGGAAGTTTACTGCCATGGATTCAAGGGAAGTGCCGGTGGTTGGTTGTGTGAAGGGCTTGGTAGTGCAACTTGTAGCCTATCCGGGAAAGAATATGAAACTTGATTTTGTAATTTTTGATTGCCCTACCAAATGGGGTAAGCTTTTGTCAAGAAAATGGATTGCAAGTGTTGGTTGCAAGTGTTCATATGGACATGTCTTTTTCCACCATTCCAATTGAGGGAAGCCTTGTTAAACTTTATGGTGAGAAGAAGATGTTGCACCTAATTGAAGATCCCAACAATGCTTCCTATGAAGTGTTGTTTGTTGATGTAGATGCTGAGAATTTCATTGGTTTTGCTGATGGAAAAGAAAATAAAATGGATCAGTCAAAGTGCCTTGATAAGGTATGTTCTCCTTGGACCTTGCTATTTGATGGAGCTTGCTCCAAATTTGGAAATGGTGCTGGTGTAATTCTGATTTCTCCTAGCTTGGAAGAATTTGTTTTTCCTTTAAGCTTAATTTTGAATGTACTAACAACATTGTTGAGTATGAAGCCTTGTTGTTGGGTTTAAGGATTACATGGAAGTATGGTGTCAGGGACATCATTGCAAAGGGAGATTCAGAGTTGGTTGTCAAACAAATAAGAAAACTATATGCTACAAAAAATTACCATATGAAACAGTACAAGCATGCAGTTTGGGATTTAATTGAGATGTTTGATTCCTTGATTGTATATATCTCCACAGGTAAATATAGAAAAACAAAAGAATATGGAAATAAAAAAATTAAAACCTGATATTTATTTGTGCCCCTAGTCATGCCCCTGTTGTAGTTTAGAAGGCACCGACATGGAAAAAGTTGTGCCCTCAGGCGTGAGATTAGAAAGAACCGACAGGAAAAGTTGTGCCTTCGGCGCAAATTAGAAGGTGCCGACATGGAAAAAGTTGTACCCTAGCGTAGATTAGAAGGCACCGACATGGAAAAAGTCGTGCCCTAACTGGTGTAGTTTAGAAAACTTTGACATGAAAAAGGTTGCGCCTTGGCGCAGCTTGGAAGGCACAGGTTGAAAAACGTCGACATGAAAAAGGTTTTTGCTGATTGCTGCATTGAATAGAAACGTCGACATGAAAAAGGTTGCACCTTGGCGCAGGTTGCAAGGCATCAACACCACATTTTCAGTGCCTATGGTGCACTTAAGAGTATGTTGACATGAGGATGGATGCGCCAAGGTGCACCTTCAGGAGGCACAACATTTTGAGCGTTGACACCCCGAATCGACAGAAGCAAACCCTAACCTAGATATTCAAATGGCCATAACTTTTCACAGGGAGCTCGGATTCATGCAAGGTTGGACTTTTCGGAAAGCTTACAAGGTTCTTAAAAATGCAAAATATAGTTCACCATTTTTTGGATTTGCTAGGGTTCTCACCAACCACCATAATGTAATGAATTAAATCTAATCGGAGGTAGTTGGGGTAGATTTGGAATTCTCTCTCTTCCCTCTCTCATTCTTCCTATAAATTGTAAGGAGGGGCTTCTTTCTAAAGGTTGGACATTCTTGTTTTGCCCCTCCCTTCTTCTCTTTGGTAGGTGAATTTTTGGAGTTCAAACCTCCCATCTAAAACTGTAATGCAACTTTGCCTCTTGGCATTTTGTAGTGTATTGTATCAATCTTTGGAGAAAATAATGCATGTTTGTGGATGATTCTCAACCCTCTCTGTGTTCATTTGCATCCTCTTGATCTTTCACTGTAAATTTGGTTATCTGTGCATGATCTTGCATTGCATTTTAATGGTTTGTGTTTATTGGCAAGACAGGTGTTCTTCATTCCTCGGTGCATCACCTTTGTTAGTTTAGGTTTATTTTTATGCATCTTCTTACCCTATCTCCTTGGCAAGTTAGATTAGGTTTTTGAGTAAACCCTCTGCATTTTTATGTGTGCATCTGAACAGAGGAATAGGAACCGGCCTTCATCCAGAGAGCTTTCCCGATTCGCAAGGTCCCACACTTGGGAAAATCTCCATGTTATGCAATCACTGAGAGTCCTAACCCATCGAGTTGCTTAACATTCGAGGTGTTGTGATTCGCCATCAACAATTCCTTCAATATTATGCACCATGACAGAAGTTTGAATGTTCTTTGCCAAGAATTTGGTAGTTTTTGGTTCTAGATTTGGAAATTGGACCTTTTCACGTTATTGTGAATACAACATTGAAGTGCTAAGCTAGGCCATTGTCCCGAAAACATCAAACATTGGCAAGTGTTTGTGATAATTCTCAATTGCTAAGGTTCTTATAAAACCAAGGTGAGTTTGCAAATTAGAATATTGATTGGGAACCAATTGTGTGTATGACTGAAGAAAGATAGACTTTGTTTGGAAAATATATCATCAATTGAAAACAAACACCATTTCTATAGGTCTTGTTGCACTTGAGTGAATTTTTAACAATGTTGATTGCATCATAAATAGAGACATGTCATCCTCAAGGGATGTGGAAGAGCATGACTTGGGAACAAAGGAAAAACCAAGGAAGGTTTGGTGGGGAACAATTTAAGTAAAGAAGAAACTTAAGTAAAGAAGAAAAAAATTCGAGCTAAAAGCATATAGAGAAGACTTATTTTAGCATGAGATCCCTCTTGAGGCCAAGACTAAGCCATTCAAATAGAGGAAAATGCCAATTAATCCACTTCTCTCCATGAAAATGCAAGAGGAGTTAAATAAATTGAGAGATGGAGGTATCATTCAGCCCACAAGGTATTCATCTTGGGTTGCAAACCTTGTGCCAGTTAGAAAGAAGAATGGAGACATCAGAATTTGTGTGGACTTATAAATCTGAACAAAGCATCCATGAAGGACAACTATCCCTTGCCAAATATGGAAAATATGTTGCAGCTTGTGATAGGTTTTGAGTTGCTTTCTACATTGGATGGTTTCTTCGAGATACAATCAAGTGGTAGTTAAGGAATCAGAAAGACTTAAGACAACAATCACTACTCCTTGGGAACATGTTTTTTGTTAGGATGCTCTTCGGTTTGATGAATGCTGGTGCCACTTTTCAAAGAGAAATGGATGTTGCTTTTTTTTGGTTACATTAATGAGTTCATTGCAGTTTACCAAGATGATGTGACTATGTTTTCAAGGTAGAGAGGTGATCATTTGCAACACTTAGAGAATATGTTGATCAAATGTAGGGAGTATGGAATTTCTCTTAATCTAAAGAAGTGTCATTTTGGCATGTAAAAGGCCAAGCTTCTTGGTCACATTGTGTCAAAATATGGTGTTATGATAGACCCTGAGAGAGTGGAAGCAATCAGCAAAGTACCTATCGCAAAAAACCAAGAAAGGCATCCAATCTTTCTTTGGTCAAATTAATTTTATTAGAAGGTTTGTTTCCAACTTTGCTTTGAGTTGAATCTTCCAATCACAAGCATGCTAAATAAGGACCAAGTTATCAGGTGGGAGGAGGCTGCCATTCAAGCTTTTGAAGGAATCAAAGAGGCACTCAAACATGCACCTGTCTTGGCAGCTCCGAATTACAAGAAGCCTTTCCAAATCTTCTCCTTTTCTTTTGAAAATACTATTGCATTATTTTTTTCGAAAAGGATGAAGATGGGGCTGAGAGGCCTATTGCCTTCTTTAGCAAGGACTTGCAAGATTCTAATTTAAAGTATACAATCATGGAAAACAAGAATTTTCCTTGGTGAAAGCAACAAAAGTTTCAGGCCTTATATATTGAGTTCAAAAGTTGTTGCTTATGTTCCCCACACCATGGTGAAGGACATCTTATCAGAGATGGAGATCTCAAGTAAAAGATGTAGATGGGTGAACAAACTACAAGAGTATGATATGGACATCCAAACCACAAAGTTGGTAAGAGGTTTGGGTCTTGCTAAGCTCATGGCTGAGAGCAACTTGCAAAATGTGGAAGTGAATCAGCTAGAGGAAGAAAGGGTAGATGTGCTTGCAAAGTTGGTAAGTTCTGAGTGGTACAAAGATGTGATCTTCTACCTTAAACACTGTGCTGCCCTAGTCACTTAAATAAAAATCAGAAAAGAGCCCTCAAGATGGCTTCTCAAAAATATATCATCACAGGCCTTGGGATAGCTTGGAAGAACCTTGAAGGTGTCCTCTTGAAATGCATAACTGAAGATGAAGCTCCCAAGATAGTTGTTGATTTCCATGGGGAGTTTACAGAGGACACTTTCTTGGAAGATTAACAACACATAATATTTTGAGAGTTGGTTATTGGTGGCCTACTCTCTTCAAATATATAACCCAAATTAGTTAGAAAATGTGATAGTTGTCAATGTTTCTCTAGAAGACTAAAAGCTTGTGCTCCCTTCCTTTGCAGCCTGTATCAATTAAAGCTCCTTTCAAGTAATGGGGGATGGACTTCATTGGTGAGATTTCAGATCCTTCTAGTGCTAGCCATAAGTGGATCCTTGTAGCCATTGATTATTTTATAAAGTGGGTAGAGGCAATCCCACCAAGAAAGAAACACACCAAATAGTTATGGAATTCTTGTTGAATCAAATCATATGTAGATTTGGAGTCCCAGTCAAGATTGTAGCTGATAATGCCATGTGCTTTAGAGCCAAACCTTTAATGGAAATGTGCAATGAATATGGAATCAATCTAACTTATTATTCAAACTATAACCCCCAAGGGAATGGACAAGTTGAGTCCAACAATAAGAATTTGTTGAAGATCATTAGAAGAACCTTGGAGCAAAATAAGAAGAAATGGGGTGAACAATTGAAATTTACAGTTTGGGATGATAGGATAACTCCTAAAAGAGCTACTAGTAAAATCCATTTGAATTGGTGTATGGAACTCAAGCTTTGCTGCCCTTACACCTACAATTATCTTCATTTCAGTTTTCCCAACAGTTGGAAGATCAAGAGCTTGGCCCATATGAATCAAGGATCAATCAGATTATTGAGCTTGATGAGGAGAGAAGAGCATCCCATCAAAGGCATGTCAGATTTAGAAAAATTGAAGAGATTGTTTGACAAGAAGGTCACTCCTAGAGCCTTCAATGTTGGAGATCTAGTCTTGTTGTGGGATAGTAGGCATGAAGACAAGGGCAAGCATGGAAAATTTGATGCATTATGGATGGGCCCTTATGCCATTGATATCAGAATTGGTGAACATACCTTCTTTCTCAAGGATTTAGATGGGGAATTGCTGGAGCTACCTATTAATGGTAGACATTTGAAACATTTCTTGGATTAAACCCCAAATTTGAGGTATGCACCAGCTTGTATAGTGTATAGTGTTTGGTTTTTGCTCTATTTTTGGTGTTTTGTCGGTTTTGTGGTTTGCCTTGCTATGTGGCAGCCATTTTTGTCAGGTTCTCGGAAGTTTTTGGTGATTTTGGCTCATGAATCCTTTGCCCAATGGATTATTTTGGCACTTGGTCTATGTTTTGTCCTTGTGGCACTCACTGGGAGTGCCCATCCCCAAGCAAGAGCTGATGTTGGTGCCATTTTTAAGCTTACACCATGTTGCCCTAAAATTTTCAAATCTGTATTTGCTCAAAAAAATTTTACCCTTTGAATTGATGGTTTGAAATTCTTCCCCTCCAGTTTGATGCTTTAAAAATGCTCACAAACTTGTTGTTTTGCCCTAATTTGAAAGGAATATTCCAAGTTTGCCCCTTTTGTGCCCTAGTTTTTCCAATTTCACGGGCTATGTCATTTTTCCCTTTGCCAGATCATGAAAAAATTGAATTTGATCAATTCATACTTGTTTGTATTTGAAAATCCAATCCCAAGGTCGAAAATGTTGTAAAATCATGCTTCAGTTGATTCAAAATCAAAAAAATTTGCCATCCTTGGTGAAAAAATTGAATTCTAGGGCATCCTTTGAATTTTTATGTTTTGACGGTCATATGGGCATCATTTTCCCATCAAATTCTTCCTCAAACATGCATTGGCAAATGTGGCAGGTTTTCATTGGCCAAGGATCGCTGGGAAATGTTATAACTTGTCATTTTTTAATTTTTGGCAAAAGGGGCATTTTCGGGCCAAGGCCTCCATTTTTTCCAAATTTGCCTACGTGGCATGCTTAATTGGCGGGGATGGTGGGTGGTTGGATTTCCTTAAGGTTTTTAGACCTTACTTTGTGAAATTTCTAAAAGTCAAATTTTGGCCTAAAAGCTGCGCAACAAATGTAAGAGGACACGTGTCCTAAAAGTTTCAAAACGGAAGTGCGGGCCATGGGGGACTTAGAGTTTTTGACTCTAATTTTATAAAGTTTCAAAATTAGTTTTTCCCCTGCTCCAATTAGTGATGGACATGTGGTAGCATGGCAAGGCAAGGCGGAGTCGTCAGTCGTCGGAGGTTTTGGTGATTTTGAAGTTTTTAAACTTGAATGGTTTAAAGTCAAGTTTCGGCCCAAAACCTCGCAGGAATAGGGGATGGACACATGGTAGAGGACAAGGTGGGACAAGGGGTGGGCATGAGGTAGGAAGGAAATTTTTCCCTTTTCCAAAAGGACTCAAAATCAAAATTTGATGCGCTAGCCCACTAGCGAATCACAAGGAGACGTGGCAAGGGAAAAATCGGAGGTGCGGGCCCATGGGGCAAAAAGTGAAAATTCCAAAAAGGTCAAAATGCGCAGAATTGAAGTGTGATTTCAATGGGACCCACCATATGCCACGTGTCAGCTCCAAAATTCAAAGGAGGAGGCGGAGAAAAAAGTCAAAATTTTCCATTTTTCCAAAAAATGTGGAAAAGTCAAAAATGATCCCAATTTCAGTCCCAATTGTTTTTGACATGTGGAGGGCCCAGATTAAAGGAAAAGATGGATAAGATCGATGGTTGCTATTCATTTTCATTTTTTTGACACCATTTTCCTCTAAGAAGCTTGGAATCATGAATTTTACATCAAAATTCATCAAATTTATAGTGATTTTATGTCGTCTTGGCCTTCCAGGATCATTGGCATCACTTTCATGGCTTAATTATTTGATTTGAGATGTTTTTGAAGTAATTTTCTACCTCAGCGAGAAAACACGTGAAATGACAAAATCAAAAGTTGCAGAGTTAGTTTTAAAAGGTGAAAGGGTGAAAATGATGAGTAAGGGTGTTTGCATGCCTCAATGATGAAAAACGTGCCTCCAGGATGGATAATGATCTAGATATTTGTAATAATTTAATCTTTTGGGCACACCTAGCAACTGCGAGTGTTTTTCTATTTGATGTCATTTTCATTGAATCATGAAGAATTGTTGTAACAAACTTGATCCCATGGCATATTCTTTTCTTGGGAAAGAAGGCTCCAATGTGGCATGAGGTATATAATGCATTTTGGAGAAATTTTAAAGGGTTGGGAGTTGAAAATCATGAGCAAATTCGAGAGAAAGCTCATTTTTCTAAGAAATCCACCAAAGAACCAAGTTAATGTCTCATGTGTTGGAAATTCATGTATGTGAGTTGGTTACAAGTGTATAGCCATCACACAACTCTGAGATTGTTCATGTAACTCTCCCCTGCTGTTGAATCTAACAAGTTTTGAATTAAATCTATGTTTTCTTTGGGCAATATGGTGTCTGTTATCATTTTTAAATGCCTACAAATAGTTTTTATTGTTCTTGTTGCAATCTTGCATTGAAAGTCTTTAGAAATCACACAGGATCTCCATTTCTGGTTGATATTTTAGTGGCATTTGCAATCTCATATTCAGAAGAGCCTTCATCTGATAAGGAGATAAAAAAATTTAAAATCACTTTACCTTCCTTGATTGTAGAGATTTCTTGTAAGCCTTTGGGGGTACCTTAGGCGTGGTTTGATCAAGGATTTTTGTGTTTAATTGAGTTCTTTACTTCAAGCTTTTGTGGTGAGTTCTCAAAGATTGTGTGAAGAGTGCAACTTGGGCTTCCATTTGTGCCTCTTCTGGTTGAAAGAACATCCTGATTATTTGAGGCATTTCATCTGATAGTTGTTCAAGTATTGTAGAGATTGTCAAAGATCTTATCTATCCCAATTTGTCTTGTCAATCCCCACCAAAAATCATCTAAACAACAAAGATCCTATCATGTACTATCCCTGATTTTCATTTGTATACCCATAGAAGATCAAAATCCATTTGCAAAAGTATGCATAATGATCAAGGATTTCCAATGTCTCTAGTAACCTTTGCCTTGTTTTGAGAACATACCCATGTTTTGAGAAGTGACAACTTGTGAGAGTTTAGATCTGGGGTGTTGATCATGTTTTCATCAAGGTCTCCATCATAGAATTTCAAGCAAAGAGAAGGACATATTCATCTCCTTCACCATTACAAGGTTACAAAATAGGTCCTCTTACCTTGGTTGTAAGGCACAACCTAAAACAACTAGGACAAGATCAAGTCCTATTAGAGTGTTATCCATTTCTCCACAAACCTAAGTGCCAGCTAAACCATATCCCCGGCTACCAACGACATACAACATGGTCTAATATGTCTTTAAGCTCCATGACATATCTATGGTGCTGCTCAGACTGAAAAGGAGAACAAATTTGGATACCACAAGTCTCGTTATCAAGAAGAAAATTTTAAAGATATTTTATAGTGGTCTTTGAAGAGTTCTTGTTCTTGATATTAAATCTTGAAACCATAATCTATATTGGTGGATTTTGATGATCACAGTAATTTTGATCTTATAAGTAGTCTTTTTATGGTTGAGATAGTTTATTAAGGGGTATTAATGAATTATACTTATGATATATTTTTGACTTAAGCATATGGGACAGACCTATGTCACCTTTTTGGAATTATTTAGAGTTTACACTTATAATAATTGATGGGTTGAGTATTGGATTTCAATCATATAATCCTATATAATATATGATTACATGATTGAAATCCTAATACATTCGACATTTTGTCTTAACTTATAAGGCCAATGGTCCCTTCTTGAATGGTTGTTAAACTATTTTTGTTTTGTGTCAATGATCATAACTGGTTTATTTGACTTCTCAAAGAATATAGATTGATGGATTGAGTATTATATTTAAATCATGTAATCTATAGGATTACATGATTGAAATATACCAATAATCTTGACCTTTTGTTTCTAACTTATAAGGTCTACGGTGTTACCTGATTGGTTGTCAAATTCTTGTTGTGTTTAGAGATATTGTTCATAACTGAAATATATGGCTTCCTTCTTAGTTGGCTTAATGAAAAATTTTATCTTGTTTTAAGAAGTTGATTAGTGGTTAGAGCTTGATCCATTTCTTGAAATAGAATGTTTCCTTTCATGATATTGTTAAATAGTAGTATATTTTTTTATGTGTAGTCTTATCATGTTTAATTCTCGTGAACTCGGGCTAATAATTGTGTAGATGGATTTTGTGAGTATAAAAGGAAAGACTTGTAGAATTTTCTTTAGTTTTTCTTATCAAGTTACTTTGTATGAATGCTTAATGTATTGTAGATCTTAGAATGGTGTTTGTAGAGAATTTTGGAGGGATTATTACCCTTGGTTATCTGTATTTGTGAAGTTAAGGTTGTCTTAACTTGATTTATGTGAACTTGTAAATACTATTGTGAAAGATATAAATTTGATCACCACATTGTTATGAGTATTTTTTTATTTTGTATTCTTGCAATCTCAAAAATAGTATAGTGCATTGCTTGACCAATTTTGTTTACCTTCTTGTTCCCAAGTCAAATTTCAATAAAATCTTTTTCCACCCTTGGATTAAAAATTATGAGCAAGTTTTAATTAGCAAAGAGCCCAAGCATAGAAAATAAATAAACCAAATATAATAGAGAATATATTAATCACTTCATATGTTTCATTACTCATGCTTGTAGGTATATATACAAATATATAGGCAAACTATAACCTATAAATATGGAGTCAACAACCCATGATTCTCTCCTAGAATCGTGTGGATGTTAGACCTATAAACAAACCACAATCACCAAAACATATATATGAGTTTTTGTAAACAACCCATATAACAAAAAAATACTACTACCATGCAACATAATAATAATTCACACATATAAAAATATGTGAGCACTAAATATTAATTTCCTAACATTCCCCCTTAGTGTGAACATGGGGAAAACCTTCCTTGTACTGCAACGTGTTGCTACGTAGCCTTCTCATGATCTGGATGGTTTCAAGGATGGTTTTCAAGTGGTTAACAAACCAACACACAACGGATGGTTTGGAGGACAATACCAACAAAGATAGTTTTTAAGTGGATAACTAACCACACAACGGATGGTTTTTAGGATAGAACCAACAACCTCTGGATAGTTTTTCTAGTGGATTACTAACAACCACAATATCATGATGTTGCAGTAGTATCATCAGCTCTCATCACTATCTCACTTCAGGGAATAACATAGGAAAATCTACTAAAATCTTATTGCTCATACACACAAATTGAAAATTAGAAATGGAACATTGGATAATGTTCCCCCTCAATGTGAAATTTCCACTTATTAAAAACAAGAACACTGAAATCATACTACACAACTGAAAGCTGGAACTGCGGAAAAGAAGCACACTTGAAATCAAATACAGAAAGAAAACTCACACCAAAAATGCCACCACAACTTCGTATGACCCCGTCATTGGTGATTGATGAGAGGTCATTGATTGACCTCCATCCTCTAGTAGATGGCTGCTAACTCAGCCGGATGTGATAATGAGACTCAATAACATGCCTTGAACGTTGGATTCCATCGAAAATGTGTTCGTAAAGATTTTTTTTTACAATTTTAACAATTTTCCTAATAATCACCTAAATGATGATAACAAAATGACACAAATATATTTTTGACACTTGTGACTCTTTATGATAATTTAGGGACTTAGAATAATTTAACACATTGACATCGACAAAGGTATGTAAACTATATCTTTTCACATATTTAAAGATCCTAAAGATGTTTAACATTTCGAATATAGACTATAGAATAAGTACAAAACACTGAAATCTAATATGTAGAATATGTTTTGACTTATTGCCGACTCAAAATAATAAAAAATTAGAGATTAAATTTACGTGGACTGCTCTATGGATCACGAATATTTGTCTCTAGTGAGCCTTTGATTCCTACGTAAGATGTCTACATGCAAATTTAGAGCTGAATTTTGAATGCTTCATGTGGATTGAAAATAATAGAGCATGATAGAGTTGTCAGAGACTAGATAAATGTGCATATAATCCAATCTGAGGTCCAAATTAGATGGCATAGTTAATGAGAGGCATCGAAGAACAACAAACATGCTCAATAATTGAACGTCTGATCTGAGCAGGATAAGCGGTTCTTGGCGTGGAGGTGTTGGAAATCACAACTTTGAAATTAGCTTTTGTGTATTCCTGATAGAAGTGGAATGATGTACTATATATATATATATATATACTTATTTATCTCATCGCTGAATGAGCCATATGGAGAATCTCTCATTCGCCAAGTTGCATCAACTAGAACGAGAGTGGAGAGTAGGATTGAATGCATGCAAAATTAGATTCCATCATCAACTACGAGCAGCGCTATGTAGACTACCAGCTGAGTCGTGAATCGTGATCTATAAAGAGATGCAACTTTTTAATACTTCAATACAAAATGCCAATTTCCAGATGTACATATAGAAATAGCCAGAGCCAGATTGTACAATGATCAATAACTATGTCGTCGACCCCAAAGAAAATAAAAACATGATGTATGACAAAGAACTCTGAGTGGAATGTGTTATGAAATGTACGCTCTGAATAAATGTAGATGGCGCTAAAAACAGGCTCGCATATATTCTAAGGAAGAATAGTTTGCATTAAAAATGAGATATCTCCTTTGCTAGAACACCCCACACTCCAAATTCATAAAACATCCATCATTTGAGAGGAACCAAACACGCTCTGATACCAAATAAAAATTCTGAGCAAGTTTTAATCAGCAGAGAGCTGAACACAGAAAATAAATAAACCAAATATAATAGACAATATAGTAACCACTTCATATGTTTCATTGCTCATGCATGTAGGTATATATACAAATATATAGGCAAAGTATAACCTATAAATATGGAGTCAACAACCTGTGACTCTCTCTAGAATCGTGTTGATGTTAGACCCGTAAACAAACCACAACAACCAAAACATATATAAGAGTTCATTCTAAACAACCCATTTAACAAAAATACTACTACTATGCAACATTATAATAATTCACACTATAAAAATATGTGAGCACTTAATATTAATTTCCTAACATGGATTGTGTTCGTGTTGGATACAAATGACGTAACCATGTAGAGTTTTAAAAAAGGTAATGGTAAACTTTTCTTGTAAAGTTATAGTTTTGTATAGTAAACCTTCTAGGTCATGGTATCAATGCAATTCTACGTATAATTAAGTGGGTTGGCAATCCTTTTAAAAGTTAACCAAAAAATAAATGAATAAACAAATTGATGCTCCGAATCAGGGAACTTGACAAGGTCATAACTTGAGCTCCGGGTGTCCGTTTGAGTCCATTTTTTTTTAAAACCACATGTTTCGATGAGAAAACGCAGAGCAACCCACCCTACCAATTGGGGCAAGTTTTTGACACATTTTCGGCCCTAAATCTGCCATCTTGAGGCCGAAAATTAGGATTTAAGTTATAGTTTGGTTTTTTCCTATTTTTGGGCATTAGTTAATTTTAGTCTATTAGTTGCATTATGAGTTAGAAAGTTGGAAATTCCTCTAATTTAGGGATGTAGAAGATGCATGGAAATTTTTGTGCCCATACGAATAAGCATGCAAACTTACTAAGAATAGCAAGTTCTAGTAAACTACTAAAAATAGTAATTTCGCCACCTAGAGTAGATTTAGTTAGAGTTAGTTAGAGTTTTCTTGGAAAATCAAGTTGGGAGTTGTTTTCCTATTTAGGAAACATTGTAATTCATTATTCAATAACAAAGAAGGAGATCTATTTTCTTTTGGAGTTCATATTATTTGCAGTATATCAGGTTTGTTCATAATTTGGCTACATTATCTAGTATCAGAGCTAGTTTGAAGTATTTTAAAAAAATGGCAAGAAGAGGAAGAGGAAGAGGAGGTAGTATTTCCCAGATGAATAGAAATATGCAAGATCTACAGAGACAAGTTGTTGTGCTTGCTACAATGATAACCCAGAGAGGAAATCAAGGTGGAGATGACATAGATGAAGAAGAAGTTTGTGAAGAGGAGGAAACGCAAGCACCACCATTAGATTTTGAAGAAAGGATGCTTTGAGCATTAGAAGGAAAGAATGATGGGATAAGAGTTGATGTTTCAGAGTATGGTGGTAGTCTAAAACCAAAGGAGTTGATAGACTGGTTGACTAGCATGGGAAAAGTTTTTGAGTGGAAGGCTATGTCAGAAGAAAAGAAGGTAAAATTTGCATGCACGAAATTGAAAGGTCATGCTATGTTATGGTGGGATCACCTATAGAAAGAGTGGTCAAGAAAGGGGAAAGAAAGAATTAGGACGTGGAGTAAGATGGAGAAGAAGCTGAAAGATAAATTTCTCCCTGTGGATTATGCACAAACCCTTTACATGAGGTTTTCAGAATCTCAGACAAAACTTACAAATAGTGCAAGAATACAGATGAGTTCTACAAGTTGTCCATTTGTGTAGAGCATGAAGAAACTGAGGAACAAATGGCTGCAAGGTATGTTAATGGATTAAAATTTTCTATTCAAGATGAGATAAGTATGCATAGGATTAAAAGCATGGAGGATGCCTATCAATTAGCCTTAAAGGCCGAGGAAAAACAAAATTGTCAAAGTTTTAGGAGATCACCTGGAATGAATAGGGGGCCTCATCTTCCTTTCTGGGGATGAGCTGGTTTTAGCCAAGGTAGGGGAGAATCATCTCATGGATTGGAAAATCAAGAGGATTTGTAGGCTTAATCCTTTGGATTTCCTCCGGGAAAGAATATCAATGTACAAGAGTTTATCTATTTGAGATTAGGCAAAAAACATTCAATGTGTAATACTAGACGTTTAGTAGAAAAGCTTACTTGATAAAGCACTTGTAGGCGAGATATAGTTCAATTTCATTTTTGAGGAAATTAAAAAAATCATTTATTCTCAACATGTTATAAACTATAGAAATAATTAAATGGGCTTTCTCTACAAAGAGAGTTCATTGTTTTTGTAACTAGTAATTCAATTGTTTATGTTTGTTTTCCTTGTACCATTGTTGGATGAAATTACCTCATCATGGACATTTCCGAGAGGAGGGGCTCAAGTCTTGAATTTTTCATAGGGAAGCAAGCTTTTAGAGAATTCAAACAACCATCAAATTGCATCACGAATTTTTAGATAACTTTGTTTAACACCAATGTAAGATTGATAGTTATTTACAATTCAACATATCTATCAATATAGTAGAAGTCATGATTGTGTGAAATTGGTAAAAATCTCTTACGTTCCACTTAAAAAGATGAGAATATTAAACAATCCTAGCTTTTGGTACCTTGAATAAAAGTGGATTGGAATTGCAAAGCAAACCTGGAGGCTTGACCTAATTTAAGTTGTAAGGGAGGCGAGGCTCTGAGGATTTCATGTTTGCAGAAAGAAGTTCATTGCAGTGTCCACATTTTTTACTGTGACCATGTTGAATAAACTCTTGCATGGAACGCTCACCAGATCACATTTGTAGTAACGGTTAGATTATGTGTATCGTGTTAAAAAGTTAAAACAAATGTAAAATTTTCTTCTTCACAGATCTCATAAAGATTAAAATATTCCAACGAGTCTTTTCTTGTAAGGCGTAGAATGTTAGTACAACGATCACACAAAGAACACTGGACGAGTGCAAAAATTTTAGGATATAAGATTTGATTTGAGAGTTTTGTACCGCAAGAAGTGTGCTCACAACAAATGTAACTTAATTTTTTCCAACATACATCGTCCGGATGCTATTGCCTCCAAAATTAAATTATGTCCCGCCCCTAGTGGTGGAAGATCTAGATATATGGAGAAATGTTTATTTGTAGGGAAGTGGGGAAGCCAGAAATTGTGGCAATCATATGAGCACGTGGTCATAAATGACACTCATAAAGATAGAAATGATTATTGTGTAGTGGTTATATTAAAACACACATTGTATTGATTATGGTGGTTTTTTGTTTTTGGATTGGATTTTTTTTAGATTGTTAGGTAACACTTTTTATATCATTCTATAGAATAGACCACAACTCATTCAATAAAGAATAATAATTTTACATAAACTCAAAAAAATTCCAAGTCCCCACAATAAAATAAGATGTCGGAATATGTTGTCAGAAACACATTTAGTTGTGTAGATATCTCTCAAACATTAATCCACCCACCGAAAAATAAATCAGATTTATAATCAAAGAAGCGAGGTATTGGTCCTAGGGTTTGCCAGTCGAATATATTATGTACGGTTTCGGCATCGAGAAGTTGTTGTGTGAGGCTAAACTCGCAATGTAATGTCAGTTTCACCCTGCAAAGAAGACCGAATACGTTGCCCCTTTCCTCAGCCAATGGGGGAACAGAAACCTTACAGGGATGGGACATCACATTAACTATTGAAAGCACCTTCACATTGCGTCTTGGTTGACGTCTGCATACATGCAAATTTTAAGATATGTAACTCATTACAGATTTGTCCTGTTGGAAAACAACCACTCAGAGTTTGCTTGTATCTTTGAATTTTGCATTTGTTTTATATTGAGAAACGTTGCTGCCTAAACAGCCCTATCCTGTCTGAACCCAGTAAATTAATGAGAGCTCCCTCACAACATGTGCATTCACATTGAATGGCACTGATTTCATCGTATTTATCATTAGAAAAGATCAAAAAAAATTAAATCAGTAATCAATCATGTGTACATTATTACACGTCAATTCTTAATATACTCGTCAATGATTAAGCTCTTCCAACTTTATCTATACAGATTTTTTATAAAAATATTAAATAGGTAAACATATTCCTTAAATGTGTGAAATCTTTCTTCACTTCCATGGTACATACCAACAATTAGCGATGACCACATCCTTCGTTTTGTAGTTTTTTTGTTTGGCACATAGCAGCAAATAGCAAATAGTGAAACTTCTCAATTTTTGTACAGAACACCACACACTTTTGTCGACTTTGTTTCATTATTTGACGTTCTCACTTTCCGAACGTATCAATGTTAATGTTACTAACTTATCTGTCATAGTTTATGTATGTTACCACGTTTCAATAGTTCATAAACTTGGCTTCATTAAGCTCAATCAGAAAACTTAATCTTCAAAATGGTACTCTTACTAAACCACATACTTAACTTAATTTTACTTTGCTGTGAACTTATCCTATGTCCAAGCATGGTTTTATTCAACATTTCACTTCCTAGTCTCACCCTTGAGTTCTTGATTAACAAAGGTTGCACTCTATATCTTTCACTTTAGTCTCAGACATAAGTTCTTGTTTAAGGTTGCATTTTACATATTTCACTTCCTAGCTAGTCATATTTATTTTTTTATATGTATGTGGGCCTATGAAAAAAAAAAAAAAAAGAAAATAAAAAAATCATTTAATATTTCATTTCCTAATCACATGTTTGAAGTATGGTTGCATTTCACATATTTCACTTATTAGTTATGTTGAAATGTTTGCATGTATATATGGGTTAAATAAGTTTATTGCATCTTGTTGGTCGTCAAATAGGACTTTACGAAGAGCAACAGTCAAGGGACAAGAAGTCCCTCCTCTTTAATGGGAGAGGTTCCCTTATTCAGAAACGAACCTATTTACAAATATACAAAACATGATTTTCTGGTTGAACTTGGATATTACGAAAGTGTTTACTATAAAGATCATCAATTACAAAAGGACTGAGGAATGAGAGTACGAGAATGAGCAGAAAGGCAACATGCAGAATTATAGATAACAGAGTAATTCTTTATGTATGCGAAGTTACAGTGAATTGAAAACAAGATCATTCGTATCGTATAAATGAGATGGAATTTAAAGACACAAAGTTCTGTAAATAACATCTGCCAGAACACAAAGTTTCTTAACGTAACACAGATTCATTAATCAAGGACACAAAGTTCCTTCTTGGTTATACAAGATCACCATGCTTGCAAAGTTGAAAAGTATGCAATCGGCAAGACTAACAAACTGGAGACAAATGATCTTCACAAAATTTAAATGAAAGCTTAGAGATAACAGAGATCAGATAGACAAAGAATGGAAAGCCCTTCTGTATTGATTTCTTTATGATCTATTTACACTTTCAGAAAATAAACCCAGTTCTTCCTCCTTTTAAGAATGGCGTAGAGAGGCCATTATATAGCTTACAAATCAGTTACTCTTCGTAACCGCTTCTTTTAACCAAGAATAGTTAAGGACTGCCAACCGCAATACCTCAACTTTTTACAAAGAAAACGGAAAAAGAATGGGAAGAAGAGAAAAGAATAAGGAGAAGAAGACAGGTGGTCAGTTACTGGGAGGGACCCACTGACTTCAAAATCCACTGCCTGAATCTTTTCAATGCCTCGGCTATGTCTCTGCCACGAGGGACTGACGTGTTGGCTGTAGACTGACCCCAAAATCCGAGACACTTCTCCATTTCTTTATCAAACTCGACATGAGTATGATAATCTTTATTTGCTTCTTCGATGGCAGATTGAAGAGAGAAAATCTCCTTCATTTTCTCCTTGGAGATGGAACTTTCCTTGAATAAATTATCTTTGACAAAAGCTCTGAATTGAGCTTTGATTTCTTGCAAGGAAAGGGGCACACCAGAAGTTTCATCTTGAAGATGACAGTGTATATCTTTGAAAGCAGATACCACCAGTGTCTTGAAAGCCTCTCCTTTCTGCCAGCTATTCTTCAGCTCTCCCAAAGCCTCCTCCAGGACTTTGATCTTCCACTCTACGCTGTAAACCCAGGACTTTGACTGATTATCCTTTGCATCATCAAAAACCTTATTCGCCAATAAAATGTTCTCATCTGTCTGTCCCATGAGACGGAGGTCTACTATGCAACTACTCCAGAGTTTGAGCTCTTTATCCATGACCCCGATAGTGGAGGAGAGCTTCTGTTGCAAATTGTTCACCTTTCCGTGGAGTTTGAAAGCTTCATCGATGAAATTCAATCCTGCAACAAGCATATCTTCCACCATGGCTTCCATAGCTCTGCCGTAGACAGAATACTTGTGCATGTCTTTGATACTCTGTATTTCATCTTGGCTCAAAATTACAGGAGGTGGAAGAGTAGTCAATGGGGTAGGGTCCAAAACTTTGTCCTTAGACAAAAGAGATTTGATAAAACTTGTGAGAATCTGGGCCTGTTCCTCCAACTGTTCAATAGTTTGCTGCCCTTTCTCTACCCTCCCAATGACTCGTGTGACCGTTTCCTGGAGGTTGTGGATCTCACCTTCAGGAGTAGACTCTCCCATTGGAATTCTTGAGAGCTCTAAGTCAGATGCCTGTAAGTCCTGCTCTGATTTGTCCACTGTAGGCTTAGCAATCTCCAGGAATTGCTGACCTTGAGCATCAGACACAATCTGGAGGTGATTCGGCTTTCTTGGCACGAGAAGGAGTAGTGCCCAACAAGGCTGCGACAACATCAAAATTTGGCCCTGAGCTCCGAGAGGAAGATTTCCTCTTTCTACTGTCAACAAGAGGTTGAACCCATGCAAAAGAGGAAGAGGAAGCAGCAGGAGGGGCAAGAGGACCAAGAGACATAGAGCTCATGACGCTCAAGGTTTGCACAGCTGTGGTCTCAAGTTGAGATGTGAGTAGGGCGCTGGATACAATTGCTGCTGAAGAATCAATAGCACTTGGAAGTTCAGTGCTCTGGACTTCCTTATCTTTATCTGCTGGACCTTCAGGAGCATTTGCAGGGGCTGGCACTTCACTCTCTTCACTTTCACTGAGAACAATGATGTTCTCTGGTCCCAAAGGCACTTCTACCTGCTTTCTTTGAGGATCATTTTCCACAGGCTCCTTCTTAACCTCCTTGAGTTTCTTCTGGTACACTTGAGTGGAAGCTGCAGGTCCTTGTGTTGATGAGGCAGGAGGGGTTTGCACTGGTGTTTCTGACCTGGGAATCGATGCCTCTCTCCTTGGTGTTGAAACATCCTTGGAAGAGGATTCTCCTGAGTGCCTTCTGAGCTCTCGAACTTTCCTGTCAAACCAGACCTTAGTCCTGACTAAGACTGGAGCAAGGATCTCAGCCAGATCATCTTTTTCTTTCCTGTTCCAATCCAAGTCCTCCAAGGGGGTGTGCTTAATCACATTGTCATACTCATATGAGTATAGATCAGAATTGTCATCCTGGAGTCCTTCAGGAACTTGGTACAAGCCGAGTTCTTGGATCAATTGCAGAGAGAACCTGCCACAGTGCCTCCTTCTAGCTTCAAAATCATCTGCACAGTCAGCCCAATAGTCCTCTGTATCTGCCCTATGATGATAGATTATCTTGATGTTCTGCTCAATGAACTTCTTCAAGTCGAAGCAAGTTCTTGGCTTAAAGAAATGAACGGTGATAGGGACCAGGGCTCTCTCTATGTTCTGTGCGTCCAGGGCTGTTTTACAAGTGTAATTTCCCAAAGAGATGGGAAAGTGCAAACCAGAAATCTTCTTGTCTCTACAGGGTTCGTGTGATTTGTCTAATTGCCTGCATACTTCAATCAAAGCCATCTTATCATTGCAGAACATGGGAAGCCTCAAAGGTGTGCTCTACATGTGACAAGCTTTGATATAAGAGAATTTTCTGAATTGAATAAAATAGGCACCGTAGTGTGATATCAGGTTCATGGCTTCGTCTGAAAACCTTCTAGCAGTGTCACCCTCGAGTAGCCTGACCACGTACATGGTGAAAGCATCATTTACCCTTCTGAAATTGTGATTGCTGGTCTCTAGGGTGAACTGCGGGCAGTAGGCATATATAGGGTCATCCTTGTGGGCATCAATGTAAGAAAAACCAAACCATTGTCTTGATGCCGCCAGGGTATACATCAGGTAAGAAGTCATGTAGAACTTCTTCATTTACTTGTACATTGGACAGCTGCTCTGCCAAATTCATGCTGATGATCTCTGCCCAGTTGATATTTTGTGTTCCCTCGCACACCATGCTGATGAGCGGGCACATCCAGAAGTGGAATTCATTGGTAGAGGGTAAACCCATAACCCGAGCCAGTAGAATTATAAAATCTGACAATTCTTCGTTGAAATCTACCCGGAAAAGAGTCTTGGACAGGCGAGATGCTCCCTTCTTAGGGTTCTTGAGCCAGGACTTCGCCACCCGCGCCTTGTATTTATCGTTGTCTTGGTTGAACAGGGCCTGTGCTTGATCCCGGGAAACAACTATGGCATTATCCGTCTCTGGGATCCTCAAAGCAGTGCTAATGGCGGCTGCATCCAGCTTGGTGATGAGTTCCCCGTGTATATTGGTCAATTCACTCGAATCAGGGTCGAAGTGAGCTCCGCACGAAAGCACTGTATCAGCACACTGTACTGAGATCGGGAAACCTCCAGCGAAAGCCAAACCACTGTCGTGAATCATCTGCGCCATAGGTGTAGGGTTTGCATCCGCCATCCTTGCCCAAAAATCGCTGAAATCAAGATGACGAGCTTCACTGTCCCCAATATTGTGAACGGCAGATTCTAGTGGAGAGATTTGCTCCTGTCCTTGAAATTTGATCTTCATGTTGACAGTAATTCGGAGGACAGAGACGCGAACTTGACTTTGGGAAGGAATTACAGAGGAAAGGATACACGCGCAGGAAATTATATTGCAAGGGTTCGAGCAAAGGATAGCGTGAAAGCAGTGTGAAAAATGCAAAGGGGGAATGCCCGTTATATAGCCGAATAGGAGAGAGAAAGACAATGAATGCGCATTTAATACATATCTACCAATTTGAAAAAGCATGATATTCGGGTAGAGCGGGAAAAATAAGCACGAATGGCACTTGGTTCATTTGGGACATGTGAGACGCGAATGCGCGAAACACGCGACTCGGCCGGATCGGACGAAAAGGTGACAATGGGTCCGGAAGAGCTTGGGACATTTGGGACGTGAAAGCGCGAAGTACGCGGTTCGGGCGAATCGGCCGAAAATGGAACAACTTGCACAATTTGACTTGGGACATTTGGGACAAAAATGTGCTGAAGTACGCGGTTCGGGTGTTTCGGCCGAAAATGGAACAACTTGCACAATTTGACTTGGGACATTTGGGACAAAAATGTGCGACGGGCCCGAAAAAGACAAACTTCGGGGAGATCGGCCGATCGGGGAACAGAGCGCACTTTTGAACTTGGGACACGCGGGACAAAAATGTCCGACAGGCCCGAAAAACACATGAAATGACCCAAAAACGTAGATTTTCTCAATTTCACGACTTTTAACACTCTCAGCACAACAGAGAAGACACTTAAAACTCAAAATTTTGAAAATTCACTTTCCTAGGAGCAGGGAATTTTGAGTGGACAACACATCTCTATAAGATCGACCCATCCATGTATTTTAATTTAGATTACTTATATTGGAATGCATCAATATATTAATCAAAATATCAAATGAAGATTTTTATAATAAAAAAGGTGCCTAAAAAAAAAAATTATTTTCTATGCAATAATAACACATGAATTAAAAGTTAAACAAACATTGCATGTGAGGGATACTAAATTTGGAATCCAACAAGCACATTATAACACAAGGAGAGGGAAAGACATTCTCATCTAGTGAAAAACTAAGGGAAGTCAATGAATTCGACTTAAAAGGAATGGTTACAAAAAAATGGCTTTACTATAGGTAAATATATAGTTTGCATTCTTTCATATGATTGCAAATAATTTTCAATAGAAAAAGACACCATGATCCACCATGTGGGTACTAAAGAATCAAAAAAATGTGATGTGTCATTGTGTTAGTGACGGACATTGAGAAGGCGAGATAAACCTTTTCACGGGGTGGAAAGCTCTAATTTCTTTGAAAAAGTATGACATTCTTATAAATGGTCAAGAACAAATCATGGTAACAGATGTAAACATTAACAATATCTCCCGTAATGGATAGAGGGAAATGACACAACTATGAACAATCTAGATGAATGTATATCATGGTGCAAGGTGAACTATCCAAGAAAATGTTTATTATTATAAATGAATATGAATATAAATTAAAACTATGATAGAAAAATTAGATCTTTAACATATAAGTTATAGTAAATGGAACCATTAATAAATATAGTGATCATGATTCCTAGCCCGAACTTTTCTGTGAACCCTATTAGAATAACTATGAGCCCTAATCCTTCACCTTGGGATCATAGCGGAATTTTTTTGGGGCTCAAATGACACTATAGCGAGAGTTGGAGGTCTCCCTGCGAAGAGCATCGAGGACTTTAACGACCGGACTGTGTGCGCAAATGGTGGCAACAACATGCTATGGTTGAGTGGATCCTCCCATATTTTCCTGCTCCCCTTTCAAGTAGCATTATTTTGAACAAGTTGAGAGTTGTTTTGAGACGTCTAGACAATGACCCTCAAAGAGGCCATTAACGCTCCTTCAATTACCTTTAGTGCTAAGGTGATTGAAGCTAAAGAAAAATTCACTAGAAAAGCCTCATCTACTGATTTTATGGATGTGGCAAGGCCTCCTAAAATTTTATGCCTAGATCTCTACATAATGGTGGCCCATCATGTTAGGTAGAGATAATATTTATTCCGGGCTAGAGGTTTTAATTTTCTTGAAGATATAGATAGAATTTTTCTATGGTTTGGGAACTTCATAACCATCTCCTTCATAAAACCAAGGTTCCCTTCCTTCAATCCACTCACCAAAACCTTCCATGTTAAGCTAGTTTGCATTGGGTTTCCTCATCTTCTATTGTAATTTTGGGGGAGGAGAGCCTGATTTTGACTAGATTTGTTTTGGGGAAATGTCCAGACATTGATACTAAAAATGAATTGGATACTCATACCACATATGCCCATATTTTTGCATATTTGGATACCTTGGTTTATCTACCTGAAGCAATTGATCTTACGGTGTTCGATAAGATTTGGTCCCAACATTTGGACTATGAAGGATATCGGCTTGAATTGATCTTACGGTGTTCGATAAGATTTGGTCCCAACATTTGGACTATGAAGGATACCCTTCAGATGTAGGAAATTCTTTGGCCTAATTTGCTTAGCTTCAGATTGTAAAAGTGTGAAACATAAGGTGGATGGGAAATTTTCTTGGTGGAAGGATGTTTAGCCTAATATGTTGCTTGTGGAGAATGTTTTTGATAATTCCTCGGAAGATTGGAACTTGAGGCGAAGATGAGATGCTAGATGAGAATGGTTTGTTTCTTCATAGAGTATCATGGATAAGCCATTATCTTTGGGAATGTAATGTAGCCAAATTCTAAAAAAAAAAATCAATATATTGCAAATAATATGAACTCCAAAATAAAATAGATCTCCTTCTTCATTATCTAATAATGAATTACAATGCTTGGTAAACAAAAAAACAACTCCCAACTCAATTTTCCCACTAAACTCTAACTATCTTTGACTAAATCTACTCTAGGGGCAAAGAGTTTGATATTTTTAGTAGTTTACTAGAACCTATTATTTTTAGTAAGCCCACATGCTTATTTGTAAGGGAAAAGAAATTACCATACATTTTGTACATGCATAAATTAGAGGAATTTCCTACTTTCTAACTCACTATGCATTTAAGAGACTATTATCTCTCAAAAGTGCACCATGTAGAGAGATGGTTGCAGGTGTTCTAAGCTTGTAAAATGGATCTCTCTCTTTTGTAGATACAATGGAAACACCTCAAGTCTATGGGTATACCTATTTTGAGGTGAGTCTTTGGTATCAAGGCGGTTCCTTATTGATGTATCCTAAACTAAGTTTTTGAAGTTTCAGGTAAAAGAAGACTATAAAAGGATTGAAATTGGGGTGGTACAACAAATTTGTATGAGGTCTTTGACTAAGTATATGAAAAATTGATATGGGAAGGATTTTTGATGCACAAGCCAACAATTTTCTGTAGAAAATTAAGGGAAAACACTTTGGTGTATTGAGGAAAAGTAACACAACAATACTGCTAAGTTAAACATGCACAATAATATCATAGAAATTACTGAATTTTCAACAGGGCAAGATGACCAATCGGGAACATACATTCACAAGATTAATGGAACATACACAAGACTGCAAATAATTGGAAAGGCAGAAAATACTTCACATTTAGAGGGAAAACTAGCATAAAATTGCTTCAGCACTCTTGTATCTAAAATTCCTTCTCTAACTCCCTTTGTGCTTTGCCAAGGCACACAATATATAGCAAAATAATTTTCCACCCTTCCTAAAAATAGACTAAGTTTGTACTCACCCATGCATCCTATTTTTATCCTTCATCTATTAATAAATAAAGAAATAAAAATAAAGCATGCAAATACAAAGAGGCATTAATAGCCATCGGTTACACTTTAGTCAACTACGGTAGTTGACTGTTCTATTTTTAAGAAAAGCATGTCTATTTTTAAGAAAAACATGAGTGGATGATTTGCTAAAAATAAGCTTTACTTGGCTTTCTTTCTTGTGCACATAGATTTGTCTTCTTGTTGTTCGTCCTTGTTTGAATTTTACGAAGACATACAACTTTACTCTCTGTGGGTGAGCAAAATTAATTACTTTCTGACCATGGTTGAATCTAGTGAACTTAGGACTCGAATTAAGATGCAAAATATTATAGAGTTAATCATTTTTGGTAGTTAAATTATTCAGTCTATTCGAGATAGCAAAGCTTTGTAAAATTTTTCCGTGGCCACCATTAATAACTTCAAGCTTTTTGTGTGAGTTTTTAAAATTCTACCATTGATGTAGACTTCGAGCTCGAATGAAGGTTCTCTGAAGAACTCTGTCTTTTATTACCTCGAAAATATCATCCACGTAGGACAAAATTGATCCAAAAATGGGCCTGGAAAATCCTTCTTTTCATGTTTCTGATAGAAATTGCATTTTTGAATATTCAACCTGCCCATTTGCTTTTAATTTGGGCCTTACACATGTCTGAATCTGGTCACAGCGGGATTGCGGCTTACTTTTGATACTTTGCTACTTTTTCTCGAAAAAGGCTTAAAATTTTAAAATGCCCCTGGTCCACTTCCCCAATTTTAACTTTTGATGCATGGGCGGAGTCGTGGGTGATTTTATCACTTTTCTCCCTTTTTCAAAAAGGGCTCAAAATCTCAAATTGACTGATGCTCCACTTTTGAGTCATTGAATACCGGCCTTGTTTGGTACTTTGTGGGGTCATGAGGAACTTTTAAAATTTACTCCTTTCAAAAAGTTTCAAAGGCAAAAAATAGTCCAACGGTTCACTTCTCTATTTTGACTTTTTGATGTGGGCTCAACATTTGACTTTTTTCTTTGTCATGAGTAGGGCCGTGGGTCATTTTATGACTTTACGCCCTTTGCCAAAATGTCTCAAAATTCAAAAAGGTCCCGCCTCCGCATCGAGGCCTCTAGACCAATTTGAATATTTTGCAAAAAAGGAAATGTGGTAAGTTTTCAAAAATGGCCCCGTTGTGCCACATCCAATTATATTTCTTCATGCCTGTGGATCAATTTGACAATTTTACAAAATGATAAAAAGATGCTAAGTCACCCAAAAGACCCACCATTTTCATGAGTCAAGCTAAGGTTTGCATCAATTTTAGTGATTTGATTTCATCCATTCAATCATTTGCATGATGTAACCTCATTCGTTGATCTTCTATGTTTCTAACTTGCATTGAATGTGGTCGGTAAAAATTTAACCATGGTGGTTTGCTTCAAATTTGGGGATCAATCTGGAGATGTTGATCTATGTACTTTTCAATTTCTGATCATTGATGCTTCAACTGTGGTTGAGTTCTATTGAATCACTTCTTGAGTTTGCATAGTAAACGATAACTCAACCCCGACTTTGATCTTTTTTTGGGCTCCAATTGAGCTAAGTGAACTCTATGGAAATTTCATCACCACCATTGACGAAGCCTTTTGAGCTTTGTTCTTTACCAAATCGATTCTCTTAGCTCATTTTATCCTACATTTTTGTAGTCATTCCTCTCTATTGTTTGTCGAGCAAGGTAGTCCACCATTATTGAAAATTTCAAGCTTCTTACTTCTATAAAATGGTTCTCTATTGGGCTTGGAATTCTATGTGATCTCTTGGCCACCATGTTGAGAACTTGAAGCTTCACTACATTTCATGTTGCTTGGTGGCTTGATGAAGGACTTCTTGGATTTTTGTAACTTCACTTTTCAAGGTCAATCTTTGATTCCACGATTTTACTGATGGCTCGAGCTAGATCTTTATCGTGATGATTTTCCTTTCTTGTTCTTGCGGGTCGATGCTTAGACCCACTTGGTCGTATTTTACAAGTATCTTGTCAATTTTATCATGGTAAAGTGTTGCTCATGAAGATTTCCCTGAGAATTTTCTATTTAAGTCTTCTTTATTCAATACTATCACTTTGTGGGTATTGGTTATTTTCTATCTAGAAATCTAGATCCGCATATTTTAGTTTCTGGGTATTCATCTTTTCAGCTTCGATATCCCTAGATCTGGACTTTTCCTTGAAGTTTTATCTATATATCTTTGAAGTTTTGATCTCGTTGTGAGCTATGGGTATTTGCATATTGTAGCTCCATTTGTCTCAACCTGTGCTCTGCAAAATTTCTATCTTTAGCCATTGATGAAAAAAGGAAGCTATGTTATTTACCAGATTGATTCTCTTCTACATGATCTATTACTCTTCCAAAACTTTGGCTCTTGATGCCTTTGATATTTCTACCCAAACTCGTGATCCCCACTTTAGAGATTTAAATGAGCATTCGATCTACCGATATCTATTATTTTTCTCACGAAAATATACTCGGATTTTGTTTTGAACCTCTATAGCATATTTAGAGTAATGTATGACTTTTCTTTAGTTGTGCACTTTAATTGATGAAACTGGTGCTTTTCTTTCGTGTTTCCTTGGTGTATTCCTTGGAGTTGTATTACAATAAATCTATATATGGACTTTTAACTATCTTGCATGAATGAATTATTTTTTCCAAAATCTCTATATACCCATGTATTTTTCAATTTGTGGCTTGAGGTATTTCAACCTAGATTTGGGTATCCCTCCTTTGATATGGGCATTCTAACATCTTTGTATCTTCTTGATTCTGTAATCTATTTAATATTGCATTTCATTTTATTACAACTTTGATATGTATGCTTTGGAAAGTTTTAAAAATACCATTTCACATGGTGAAGCCTGTCAAAATTTCCTTAGAATTCCTTCTTTTTTAGTTGAAATCGGGAAAATATACTTATGAATTATCTACTTCATGTACCATAGGATGGAATTCATTTGAGAACTACAACCTTTATCTAATAGTGAAGACCTGTAAGGCATGATTTAATTTCTTGTTTATGCAACTGTAGCTTTGCACACTTAAGGAAATATTTAGAAAGTATTTAGGCCTTTTGGCCTCTCTTATGTCCATAGTTTTATTTTCTCTTTCCTGAGTGAGTCATCATGAGTGAGTAGATCATGTATATATATAGTATGACCTTAAGTAATATATATATATATCATGTTGTTAAGAGATCCATATGCACAAAAAAGGACAATGTAGGAATATGGATTAACCCTGAGCTCTTAACTGATAATTTTCCTTTTTCTTCTTTTTCTGATGTAATTCAAGTGGTGAAGATGAAGAGAGAAAAATCTAAAGATGAAGATGCATAAACCAAAGGATAAACTTTAAGGCAATGATGGGTTCACTCATACTCCTATATTTTCTCTTTCATGTCTGTGTACCTCTTATTTCAGTAGTTGTATTTTACTTTTCAGTTACATCCCATGACTTGTGTGGGGACATTTGAAATTCCTTATGAATAAGACATTGAATTCTGAAATTGAGTTGTGTATTTATTTTTGCATTTCTACTTTCTGATATGGATTGTATGATGAACTAAACAACTCAGTAATATAATTGAATGTCTTAATCATGAAGGAAAGAACATTAAAGAATACCTGTAACATCCAGTAATGAACTCTAATTTCTTTGCAATACTGGGCCTCAAAACTATAGTTGTCACGATAATGTTTCAAAATAAATTATATTTAATAAATATAATTTCCATGTTATAACAAAATATTAAGCCCACATTAAAATCTAATGAGAATAATTAGTCAAGCAAGTTTAAATTCTCTCTAAGTGTTAATTTAGTAAACATTTACAATGATAGGATAGTTAAATATTCCACATGGGATGTCAAGGGTAAAAGTGGCCAAAGTAATTAAATACCAAGGTTATTTAATTTCTACAATGTTGAAACCACTAGAAAGGTCCTCATTAATTTTGGGCTAGGATAATAAACACTTTCTTCTTTGTTATCTCTTGAAAGTGCACCTTGTAGAGAGATGGTTGCAGGTGTTCTAAGCTTGCAAAAGGATCTCTCTCTTTCGTAGATACAATGGAAACACCTTAGGTATGTGGGTATACCTATTTTGAGGTGAGTCTTCGGTATCAAGGCCGGTTCCTTATTGATGTATCCTAAACTAATTTTCTGGGGTTTAAGGGTAAAAAGATGACTGTAAAAGGATTGAAACTGGGGTGATACACCAAATTTTTATGAGGTCTTTGGTGAGTATATGGAAAATTGATATGGAAAGAATTTTTCATGTGCAATCAAACATTTTTCTATAGAATATTAAGGCAAACACTTTGGTGTATTGAGGGAAAGTATCACAACAATACTACTAAGTTACACATGCACATTAATATCATAGAAATTATTGAATTTGCAATAGGGTAAGATGATCATTCAAGTAACATACATTCACAAGATTAATGGAACATACATAAGACTGCAAATAATTGGAAAGGAAAAAAATACTTCACATTCAAAGGGAAAAACTGGCTAAAAATTACTTTAGCACTCATGTATCTAAAATTCCTCCTTTTGTGCTTTGCCAAAGCACACAATATATAGCAAAATTATTTCCCATCCTTCCTAAAAATAGGCTAGAATTGTACTCACCCATGCATCCTATTTTTATCCTTCATCTATTAATAAATAAAGGAATAAAAAAGAACATGAAAATACAAAGAGGCATTAACAACCATTGGTTACAACTCAATCAACTACTATCGATTGTTCTATTTTTAAGAAAAACATGAGTGATAATTTGCAAAAAAATAGGTTTTGCTTGATGAGCAAGTCTTCTTCCTTGGCATGAAGATTCTGTCTTCTTGCTAAAGATATGCAACCTTATCCATTTGTAGTGATAATATTAGCACTTTCTAACCATGGTTGAATCTGGTGAACTCAAGACTTGAATTAAGGTGCAAAAGTATTGCAAACTTAATCATTTTTGGTATTTGCATTGTTGAGCTCCATTCGAGCTAGTAAAGCTCTGCTAAATTTTCCCTGGCCACCATTGTTGACTGTTCAAGCTTGACTAAAGGTTTTTGTAAAGAACTTTGTCTTTCATTATTTCAAAAAAAGAGTTCATGTAGGATAGATTTGAGCGCAAACGGTCTGGAAAACTTTATTTTTCCATTTTTGGTAGAGATTACACATTTTTAAACATTCGACCCACCCTTCTACTTCTAATTTGGTCTTTTGATGGCATGGGTAGAGTTGTGGGAAATTTTATCACTTTTCTCCATTTTTAAAAAGGCTCAAAATCTCAAATTGACTTGACGATCCGCTTTTGACATATTGAATACATGGCTTTGTTTAGTCCTTAACGGGGTCGTGTGGCACTTTTAAACTTTGCCCCTTTAAAAAAGGCTTAAATTCTAAAAATTTCCCAATGGTCTTCTTTTGAAAGACTTTAATATGATTGAATTTTGATAATTCAATGGAGTCAGCAGGGCATTTTTAAAATTTGTTCCTTTTCGAAAAGTTTCAAAGGCAAAAAAATTATGTATCTTGATAGTCTACTTCTCTGCTTTGACTCTTTTAATGTTGGCCCAACATTTCACTTTTTTCTTTAACATGAGTGGGGCCGCAGACCATTGACAAACTTTACGCCCTTTTGGAAATAAAGCTCAAAAACATAAAAGGATCCGATGCTCGCTTTGACTATTTTGATGTGGGATCAACTTTTGACTTTTTCCCTTTGCCAAAACGTATCGAAACACAAAAAAGACCCCCCCTCGCATCCAATAATATTTCATCGAGGCCTACGGGTCAATTTGACACTTTTAAAAATGATGAAAAGATGTTAAGTTTGCCAAAAAGACCCACCATTTTAATGTGTCAAGCTAGGGTTTGCATCAATTTTGGTGATCAATTATGAGCATTGATCTCTGTACTTTTTATTTTTGGTCATTGATCTCCAAATTACCCGATGAGTTAAGTTACTTGGTTTGATGAATAAAAACACTTGAAACCCTAAGTCTTTCATATCTTCATTCTCAAGCTCTGTCTCATTAAAGGAAATGTACAAAAAAAAATTCCCCTAGACGGCATCCTTTGTTGGAGTCCTAAAGCTCAACTCTTGAGGTTGATTTGGTTTTATATTTATCAAGTTTTGTGACTTGGACACCATGGTTTTTGTGTTGGCCTATTGAATTATTGTTCTTTATGAACCTCCTTTTGAAGTGGGATTTTTTTATGGCTCCTTTAATTGATGACTCGAGTTATTACCATGGAACTTAAGTTCCTAATGCAAGGAGGTAACTCTGGATTCATCCTTCTCTAAATGGCTCAATTAATATGAATATTCCGCTTTGCACGATGCTTTGATAAGATTATATTGTCATAGTTTTGATGGTTATTACTATTAGCTTTCTTCAAATTGACTGTGGAGGATTTCTAGATAATTTCTGTTTTTGTTATTCTATATTTTATTTTGTTTTTCTTAAAATGAGGATAGATCTCGAGTCCTTGTGATTTCCATCTAGTTTTACTTTCGATATCCTGGATATGGAATTTTCCTTTATGGTTTATCTCGTATATCTTTTAGGAGTGAATTTTGTGCACTTGAATATAGTTACCATCATTTCTTCAGCCATGTACATTTTATAATATGGGCACTTATAGATTTGTGTTCTTGTCGGATATTTAATTGCAAATGTGGTCTTGATTCGTGAGTTTGAAACACGATTGTCATGAAATTCTCCCTTGCATGTTGTCTCCGAAATGGAGATCTGTAACTTTTGTTGGCCATTGACCTAGTTCGAAAGCTTGGTATACACCTGAAATTTCAAACCTTTATCCTTAATTTGCGCACGTTTTGCTTTCAGTTTTCTCTGTTCTTTTTGAAACCATTCTGAGATTTTTTGAGTTGATTTCAAGCTCATGGCTTCCATATGCATAGTCATTTGTCGAATATTTGTATGTACATCTAGATTCCTTCATGAGTTTCTGAAATTCATTAAAATGGCATGGTTGAACCTGTAATCGTTATCTGAAACATGTTGATTTCCATTTGATCTAGTTGGGATTTTACTTCTCCCCGACTATGCAACACCGTACGTGCTATAATAAAACCATGGAAATATTTTCCCTCTTGTTTACTGCTTCAGCTGATAGTATCTAATTTCTTGAGGGGCTTGCATTCTACCTTTTGAGACTTGATATCTCGATTTCGACCTTTCTATAGCTTTTTATTTGAGAACCTAGAAAGGAAATATTATTTCTAGAAATTTGGTTGATAAATTCTGCATCTTGAACATTGAATTTTTTTGAGATGTTGTAGTTCCATTTCTTTTCTAGTTAAATACTGCATTTAATCTTCATTATAACTTTAGTATGTATGCTAGTAAATTTTAAAATATCCATTTTCCATGGCGAAGCCCTATCAAAATTTCCTGAATTCTTTCTCATTCTCTCTGTTCTAGCTCTAATTTTATCTTTCCAATTAACTACATCTTTTAAATTATGATCCATCTTCTTGATTTTGCAACCCGAAACATACGAGCTTTGTCTTGTAATTATCTCTCTATTTTGTACTACAACTTCTTCTTTTTCTATAATTGTTGTTGAACTTTGACTTGAATTCTTCCTTTATTCCAATATGTATTGGTCACTCATTTGCTTCATGTATCATAGGATAGAAGTTATTGAATTTTGTGATCTCTATCCATAGTGAGGATTGTGAGACATGATTTATTTATTCTTGGCTGCAACCTGTACCTGCACACTTGAGAAAATAGTTAGAAAATATTTAGGATTTTTGGCCTCTCTTATGTCCATGGTTTTCTTTTATTCTTTCTCCTTCTTTTTGAGTGAGAAAATCATGTATGCAATTTTCATCTTCAAGTAATCTATAGCTCTTGTTGTTAAGAGATCCATATGCACAAAAAAGAGAAATGTAGGAATATGGATTAACCCGAGCTCTTAAGCGATAATCTTCTGTTTTCTTCTTTTAGGTATAGTACTTCTAGTGATGAATATGAAGAGGGAATAAGCTGAAGATGAAGATACATCAACCAAAGGAGAAGACCCAAGGAAATGATGGGTTCACTCATACACCTCTATTTTCTCTTTCATGCATGTGTACCTCTTATTTCAATAGCTATACTTTACTTTCCAGTTACATCCCACAACTTGTGTGGGAACATTTGAAATTCCTTATGAATAAAGCATTGAATTGTGAAATTGAGTTGTGTATTTCTTTTTGCATTTCTACTTTCTAATATGGATTGTATGATGAACTAAACAACTCAGTAATATAATTGAATGTCTTAATCATGAAGGAAAGAACATTAAAGAATACCTATAACATCTAGTAATGAACTCTAATTTTCTTTGCAATCTTTAACTGTATTTGATGTTCTAGAATTTAGCATTTCATCTATTATGCAATTGGATGTCTTCATCAAGACAACACAATTGTCCTTTGGGGATTTGTGTTCTTTTTCGAATATAGTCATGAAATTGTAGACTATGTGATCTATTATATTTTGTGATAGCACACATAGCTGCAAATTCCATGCAATCATTAATTAATTCAATAGTAAAAATATTCTCTAAAATAAAACTCCCCTAGCTTAGGTATACTTCACCAATGCTATCCATCATAATGAAGTTTTGAGTTTCCCATTTTTACACAAGTGCAAAAATTGTCAACATTTCTGGCAATCCTATGGGGAAAGCTACCTGCTAGCTTGTAAACTAGTTCCTTGCTCTTGTCCATTGGGCATGGAGTCTAAAGCATGTAACCAAAATTTTCCTTCCTGAAGGTCCAACCCTTCCAAAATGAACTAAAATTGGGAAAGGATCAGTAAACCAGATCATGTGCACAAATGCACTTATTGAATTGAAAAACATTGCAATGTGCAAGGAATGCACTTATTGAAGGGAAATCCTACTCTAACAGACATTATAGGATTTTCAATAATAGTGTTTGAGAAACATACCATTCACAAGAATGGGAAGTTCCTCTCCATTCATCCTCAAGAGTTGAAAAGCATTGTGTTCTTTGCAAGATGAAATCATGTAAGGACCACTCCATATTGTATCAAACTTCGTGTGTCTTCCTAGCTTTGCACGATCAACATCCCACTTTAACACAATATATCCTTCATTGAAGATTCTAAATTTGGCTTTCTTATCAAAATTCTTCTTCATCTATTTCTAATTCTTTTCCATGTTTAAATGAGCTTGATATCTTAGCTCTTGTAATTCCATTAATTCTGCATAACAAACCTACAATGGTTCATTTTCAAGTAGCTCTATTTGATGTAGAAAATATAATGTGGGTAACTCAACTGAAATAAGAATTCTTGCTTCTCTTCCGTAAACAAGCTTGTATGATGAATTGCCAATTGATCTTTTAGGAGTCACTCTATCAGCCCAAAGTGTTGAATTCAACATTAGATGCCAAGCTCTCTGGTTATCTTTGAGTGTTCTTCTGATGATCCTTAAAAGATTCTTGTTAATACTTTTAGCTAACCCATTACCTTATGGGTAATAGTTAGATGAAGAACTTAGATAAATTCCATGATTAACAGCCCAATCTATTACCTTTACACCAAGAAATGCTAAAGCATTATCTAATATGATAGTTGTTGGAACACCAAATCTGCAAACTATACCTTCATAAAAGGATAGTATCAAAGTTTCATTAGCATCTTTCAAGGCTATTTCTTTATTCCACCATGTAAAGTAATTTGTAGCAATTAAAATCACTAGTGTCCTTGTGACAAAGGTGGGTTTATCATGCCCATAAAATCAATACCCCACCGCATAAAAGGTTGATCAACTAAAATAGGTTATTAAGGCAATGAAGCCAAATGATCTTTTCAAACAAAGAATGCACATTTCTTACACTTTCTCGATCCATTCAAAACAGTCCTTTAATATGTTGGGCCAATAGTAACCAACTTTCATAATTTTTAAGGTTGTGGTACATGCCTTTGAGAAATGACCTCCTCCGGGTTCTTCATGGAATCGATAATAATTTATGAATTTTGTCATAGTCAACACATCGCAAAGTAAAATTTCATTTATATCCTTTATGAATAATACACCATCAATGAAAACATAGGGTACATATTGTAATCTGAAATACCTTCTTTTATTCTTGTCCATACCTTCCGAATAAATACCATACCTGCAAATAGCTAGCTAAATCAATCATCCATCTTGATTCTTGGACCTCTTGAGCAAGTTCAGGTTGTTGGTTTTCTGGTTTAACCATGACATCTGATTGTTGATGCTTAACTTTAGCATATTGTTTTGGATCTTCTGATTCTGGTTCATGTTGTGTTTCCATATCAGCAATTAGGTGCTCACATAAGAATTTTCCTCGAACCGTCTTTGCAACCCATATATCACAACATATTCCATAACTTTCATTATCCAGCCTTTTCTTTTCTCATTCAATTCTTTATTTAACAAGAAAGCTATCACACTTAGATGAGAAATAAGAACATGAATTTTATTGTTTGAAAGTATGTACTTCACATTATTTAGCCCTCATACTACCTGAAAGTACTTTTTTTTCAATAAATGTGTACCTTGTTTCATAATCATGCAATCTTTATCCAAAGAAAGTAATTGGTTGTTCAACATTTTCATCATTAACCTAAGTTAATATGGTTGAGATTGTTTCAGCTCCTGCAAGTGCATACATTGTAAAATATTTATCAAAATTTGGATCTACAAGAGTAAGAGTTTGAGAGATGGTTGTTTTGATTGTTTCAAATCCTTCTCTCTCTTTTTTGGTCCAAGATAAAGTATTCTCTTTCTTTGGCATAGTTGTCAATGGTTTCACCAATGCTTTGGAAAATTTGGAACAAATCTTCTAACAAAATTGATTTTCCCAAGAAAACTCTCGTAATGCTTTCTTATGATGAGGCAATGATAGATGTAATATGGCTTCAATTCGAAAGGATCAATTGGTAAAACTTGTTTAGAAATAATACGACCAAGTAATTTTTCTTGATGTACTAAAAAGATAGACTTTTTGGAATTCAAAGATATTCTAAATTGCTCGCATAATTGAAAAGTCTGCCTTAGATATATTAGATGCTCATCTGAATTTTCTTAAAACACACTAACATCACCTAAATAAACAAGGATGCATTTATTTAAAAATTTCCAAAATCCATGTCCATTGCAAGTCTAAACATTGCACCAACATTTGAAAGGCCAAAAGGCATTGTTTTGTAAGCATAAGTACCCCACTTGGTGGTAAAAGTTGTTTTGTACCAATCTTCTTCTTAAACTAAAATCGATCGTATCCACTATAGCCATCTACAAGAGATAGTCTATCTAAACTACAAACTATTCTCAAAATCTAATCCATATTTGGAAGTGGGTAGTGATCTCTTAATGAAGTTTTTTAAGATCTCTAAAATCAAAACATAATGTAATTTCTCCATTTTTTTTCAGAACAAGATTGGATACCCAACTTGAATGCTTAATTGGAAAGAATATACCTAATTCAATTAACTTAGATAACTCTTTACTCATTAGAGGCTCTATTTTGGGATTTACATGCCTCTATTTTTACCTAACTGGCTTAGAATTTGGCTATAATTCGATAGTATGTTGTGCTAAACTGGGATCAAACCCTTTCAGGTCTTGGTATCTCTAAGAAAAAACATCTTTAAATTCTTTGAAAAGATTAATAAATGAATGTTTTTAGCTAAGGAGCATACCTTTCCCGAAACAAATTTTTCCCTTCATCAATTGAGATCTCTTCATAGTTATCAGCATGTGTTGACATCTTTGTTTTTCATTTCTTAACTGATCATCAATGTTGAATATGTCTTCTAATGTGACCATACCTTGAGGCATTTTGTTTGTCTTTAACTAAACAATCTGGTCACCATATAAGTGTTGTAATTTATCTTGATTTACTACAGAGAATTCAGCTTCTTGCTTTAAAAACCTGTAGATTTGATCGTCACTTTCAAAACCTGCCAATTCAAGTCATTATCGTGGTATCAATGGCCTAATAATTAGCTGTATATGAGGCTGAATTTTGCTATTTTCAATATGTTCCAGCATTTCAAAACTAGCACCAATTGTTACAAGTCTATCTGCATGCTTATTTTTTGTTCTAGGAATGGACTGAATGTTAATAGCTTTGAAATCTTCCATTAAGTATGAAACTCTACGTTTGTAAGACTTCATTAATAGATTCTTACAAACATTGAAATTTCTTACTTGATTGATAACTAACTCGAAGAATCACCAAAAATTTGTAGCATGCTAATACCTCTCTTTCTGGCCCAAAGTAAGCCATGAATTAATGCTCCATATTCATCTACGTTGGAAGTGCATGAAAATTGGATACTCAAAGGTGAGAAATACCTTTCATTTTTGGGGAAGTGAGCATCAAACCTACTCCTTTTACTTTCTTTATTTTAGCTCCATCAAATGAAGCTTCCAAATCCCTTGTTGCATTTTCTATTTTGACAACGGGGAATTGGTGTATTTTCTTCATGTAAGCAATACACCCCAAACATGTGTTCTTCAAATTCCTTGAAAGGATCATGAGCATGTTCTTCATGTGTATTTACATCCATAAATAGGTTAGTAACACAATATAATGATGAAACATGAGCTATATTATCAAAATAGACTAGTCTAAAGCTACATAATTAGCTACCTTGTATTAGAAGCGTGAGGCTCAATGTAAAATCGCCAACGGTTCTGAATTGATAGTAACCTTGGTCCTATAACGAGTAGTGAAAAATAAGAAAGACCAATCTGAAGAGAGATAGCCTCCTATTTTTGCTGTGAAGTCTCTTGATAAACAGATAGCAAAGTAAGGAGGTAAGCCTACAATAGTAACATCTTGTAGAATGGAAACATTTGGGCAAGCATGCAATATTACCTCTAGATTTCTGATGACACCAACCATATTAGTTGCAGTTCCATCCAACTATAAGACACTCTTTTCTGTAGGTTCATACTGCAGGCCCAATTTTTCTACAATTACTTTTGGCATAAGCGTATTTGTTGCTTGCACCGTTGTCCAAAGATACGATTATGAACAAGATGTTCTCAATAATTAGCGATAGATATAATGGTGGTAGCTTCTTGATGTCATGACCATTTAAGGCTTTCTTAATCATCCATTTAACTTCTTTGATGTGGTCTTGTTCCATTGTTCCAAGGACCATGTCTGCTTCGGACTTCCTTTTCTATTGTTTTAGAAGAAATCTACATCTTAGCTAGTTCATGAGAAAGTAAATCTTATTGTCTGGAATACTTAGAACATCCCATATTGAGATGTTAAAATTATGCTTTTTCATTACATCAACAATGTTAAAATAAGCATCAATTTTAGAGACATATTCTATTGTTTTAGTATAGGATTTGGCAAAAATTGATTCTACTTGATTGTTTTTGATATCTGAGGTATAAATAACCTTCTTGGATCAAGCTATAGCTATTTTTGTTGTTCTTTACTAGCAATTTGTAACACCTCTTGGTTTTTTTATGAATAGGTGCATTGTTAGCTGGTTTTGGGCTTATACTTGTTGTTTTATCAGTGATAGTACGTAGAACAAGCCTATTCTATTGTTTTTGCTCTCTGTGGCCTTTTCTTAAGCCTTATTATCTATTCTATTTCTCCTTCATTCGTTTGTTGGAAGACAAAAATGAAGACAATCCTTGATTTGAAGGATTATGGGAATTGTCACACACTTCATGACATGATTCCCCATAATCCTTCAAACTCGAAGGATTGTCTTCATTTTTGTCTTCGTGCCATTGCAAAATTAGGCCCTTTTAGCAATCGAAAGCGTCGTAGGCGAAGTAACTTCGGAGAAGACATTGTAATAAAAAAATTATTTATTTGAAAAGTTATTACAATTTGGACTCACTATCGAGAATTGGCTCGTAGATGCTTGCGATGTTGTGAGAGACGACGCTTTGTAGGGCATTCTTCTTCATCGTCATAATCGACGTCGTATCCGGCTTCTAATTCTTCCCGTACTCGCTTTGCTTGGCATTAGCGTCAAAAATAAAGTATTCAAGGAGTCCTTCTCGAACTAGTTTGTCGAATGCAAGATTGCCGCAATTTCGAAGCTCGTTCAGCAAAGCAAAGTAGAACCCGGAGCTCTCAGGAGCTTCTCCACGGTGTTCTCTGGCTAGCGAGTTGATATTGTGGCTTTCAGCTGTGGCGACCATGTTATTGACGCTTTCAATCGAGTTGTCTACACTCGACATTCGACGTAGTGTTGAAGAAACTGTTGTAGACTCAAAACTACCTCGACAGCGCTACACAGGTTGAAGGTCTCCACGCACAGAAATAAGTTCTCTCTCCCGGTGAGATCTCCATGTTTTGCTTTCCACGCAGACAGTCTTTTCTCCACCCACGTGCTGCCTTCCTTCAGCAGGTGGCTGAGTAAGTCTCCACGTCCAGCTTGTGTTTGATCCTTAGATTGTTTTCCACATCTAGCGACGAAGCAATCTTCAACACGCTCGATGGGCACGGTCTCCACATCTAGCAGCAGTAGTTTCACATGAACTTCCACATTTTTCTCCTATCCAACGCACCAGAAAAAGAAAATAGTTTCTCCTTGTCTTCAATGCAGTCGGCGGAGGAACTGGATCTGGACTGGGTTCTGCTTCTATTGGAACGCCTTTGCTAGGTTTCACTGTATATCCTTAGATTGTTTCCTCTCCACGTAAAGCAACAATATAAAGGGTTATCAACACGCACATGTGCAGAGAAAATAGAAGACTAAATGCTGAAGTCTTTGAAGTCTTCATGTGATAGATCTCACGCCAGTCGGGCTGAAGATCTCCACGCAAGGCGTAGAAGTCCAATGACCTTGACCAATGCACAGGCAGAGATCTAGTTCGCTCTGATACCAAACTGAGAGACAGTGAATGAAGGAGAAATAGAAGAGATTGTTTATCTCGTATTATTCTATCTAACACAAAGCTCACGTACAGTATTTATAGGAAACAAATTGTACTGGACTCCCTAAATGAATGGAGAGGATCCACAACAGAAGCAGAGAATGATGGAATAACAGAAGAAGAGATAAAGTGATAAGATAGACACCTAAGACAAATCTGTTATCCAACGTATGCTAATAGTAACACCTCTTGTTTTTTTATGAACAGATGCACTATTAGCTGGTTTTGGGCTTATACTTGTTGTTTTATCGGTGATAGTACGTAGAACAAGCCTATTGTTTTGTTTTTAACTCTCTGTGGCCTTTTCTTAAGCCTTAGTAGCTATCGCAATGAAATCGTCCTCACTAAAACCGACTAAGTTTTGTTCACGTAATTTCTAAACATGACTTTCTTGTTTCCCACCCTCCATTTGAGGCATGAATAATGTTTGATTGAGGTTTTTCAATAAGGCTTATTTTGAGAAAATCCTTTGGGAAATTTGTAGCTAAATGAGGTTGATTAAAATGTTGACACCACTCTTCAAAGTAGCCATATTAATTGGGACTAAAGTGTTAGATGGCGTATGATCATTTGGGTCAAATTTCCTTTGTTGATAAGGTTGCCAATAATTTTGATTGTTGGTAAGGCTACCTATTTTTTCGATTTTGATGGTTTTGTTGATAAGGAGCCCGATAAGGTCAAGCTAGGTAGTGAAACTTTATTGTCACTTGAAGTCAATGTTACCTCTATATTTCTTATGACACCAAACCATATTAGTTGGAGTTCCATCCAACTATAAGACACTCTTTTGTGTAGGTTTTATCTTGCAGGCCCAATTTTTCTACAATTACTTTTGGCATAACTATGTTGCTTGCACCATTGTCAAAGATATAGTTATGAACAAGATGTTCTCCAATAATTAGCGATAGATATAATGGTGGTAGCTTCTTGATGTCATGACCATTTAAGGCTTTACGAATCATCCATTTAACTTCTTTGATGTGGTCTTATTCCATTGTTCAAGGACCATGTCTACTTTACGGACTTCCTTTTTATCGTCTTAGAAGAAATCTACATCTTAGCTAGTTCATGAGAAAGTAAATCTTATTGTCCTGGAATACTTAGAGCATCCCACATTGAGATGTTAACATTATGCTTTTTCATTACATCAACAATGTTAAAAGAAGCAACAATTTTAGAGACATATTCTAATGTTTTAGCATAGGCTTTGGCAAAAATTGATTCTACTTCAGCTACTTTTGATATCTGAGGTATAAATAACCTTCTTAGATCAAGCTGTAGTAATTTTTTTGTTCTTTACCAGCTGTAACACCTCTTGTTTTTTTATGAACAGATGCTGCTTTGTTAGCTGGTTTTGGGCTTATACTTGTTGTTTTATTAGTGATAGTAGGTAGAACAAGCCTATTCTGTTGTTTTTTTCTCTCGTGACCTTTTCTTAAGCCTTAGTATTAAGCGCAATGAAATCTTCCTCACTAAAATTGACTAAGTTTTGTTCACGATCTTTCTAAACATGACTTTCTTGTTGCCCACCTCCATTTGAGGCATGAATAATGTTTCAGATTGAGGTTTTGCAATAAGACTTATGTTCAGAAAAGTATTTGGGAAATTTGTAGCTGAATGAGGTTGATTACAAGGTTGACACCACTCTTCAATAGCCATATTAATTAGGACTAAAGCATTAGATGGCATACGATCATTTGGGTCAAATTGCCTTTGTTGATAAGGTTGCCTATAATTTTGATTCTGTTGGTAAGGCTGCCTATTTTGCTGATTTTGATGGTTTTGCTAATAAGGAGCCTGATAAGGTCTGCTAGGTAGTGAAACTTTATTGTCAATTGAAGTCATCTTGTTTCAAAAGTATACAAAACTTTTAACACATAATTTGATGGGGCTGTAATAACAGGCTCCACAATGGTGATAGGTTGTGGGATAGGTGCTAAATCTGTCCAAAAAGGCATTGAAGGCCTTGGTGCTAATTTTCTGGCTTGAATAAGGATGTTTTCAGCTTTTATAGCAATGTCATAAGCATTCAGAAGAGTATTACCTCCCATAGACTGAATCATAGTTGAAATATCATTGTTTAAAGCTCTTAGATGATAAAGGAAAGCATGCTAGCTTGAGGGTGGACACTTCTTTGGAATTCTTTCCCAAGTTCTAGAAAAATGGATGTTGAAGCTAGACATAAATTCATGAGGATCTCTTTTAATAGTAGACAATTGTTCTATGAGGGACAAATGATCTGAATTATCTTGGAACTGTTTCAGCAATTTTTCACCTAAATCATCCCAAGTTCTTATGCTTCCAATCTCTAGATTTCTATACCATTACAGGGCTTGTAAATTAAAGGAAGCGGCTAAAAGTATCAAAGCCACATCTTCATGGGTAATATTATGAAGCGCACATAAGAACATGCAACATCTTTAATGTTCTCTATAGGTGTCACTGATTATCACCAAGTAAATGATGGTAAACTTTTCATTACAGCATTAGGGATACCATGATAAACTTGAATTACTAATGGGTTACCATTAGTAAAGGTCGCAAAATTCCTAGGTGCTTGAATAGCCATTTGAAAGACTAGGATCGAATAGAGAAAATGATACGTGATGAAGGAATATTAGGAGGCGGGTTATCAAAACTAGGCCTATTTCAAGGTAAAGTATTACCAACTCTTCTCCTTCTTACAGTAATTCAAAGGTAAAGAAACAAACTCGGGAGGAATTCCTATTGCGATGATCTTTTAGTCACTTTAGGAATGGAACATGTTGCAATACTAGTCTGAAATCAGCTTTACGGAGTCACCAAATAGATCTTTAAATCTTTAGAATAAATTGTTGCATCTTGTTGTCCCAAAAGTAACTTCTATCTGTTGTAAATCTGTTGTGATTTGTTGTAGATATTTGTAACTTGCATGCAGATATGATTCATTGTCCCACCAAGCATGGCAAAAGCGTTATCTCTCAAAAGTGCACCCTGTAGAGAGATGGATGTAGGTGTTCTAAGCTTGCAAAAGGATCTCTCTCTTTTGTAGATATAATGGTAGCACCTCAGGTCTGTGGGTATACCTATTTTGAGGTGAGTCTTTGGTATCAAGGCCAATTCCTTATTGATGTATCCTAAATTGATTTTACGGGCTTTAAGGGTAAAAAGTAGATTGTAAAAGGATTAAAATTACGGTGATACACAAAATTTGTATGAGGCCTTTGATTTGAGTATATCCACGATTGATATGGAAAGGTTTTTTTGATGCACAAGTCAACAATTTTCTCCAAAATATTAAGGGAAAACACTTTGGTATATTGAGGAAAGTATCACAACAATACCGCTAAGTTAAACATGCACATTAATATCATGAAATTACTTGAATTTGCAACCCAAGCAGGGACAAAGTGATGTCACATGTTTGAGTTAGCATTTGAAAATTCAAATTGGGAGGGTGGAGAGCCAGGAGAAATTTGGAACTTCTTGATTTATTATGAAAAATGGATAAAGTATAAAAGTGAAGTGTGGCCCCACCAGGAAACAAATGAAGTCTACATTGAAAATTCAAAGATGGGGAAGCGGGTCACTAGAGGAAAATTGGAAATTTTTCCTTTTTTTAAAAAAGGGTAAAATTACTTAAATGACCTATGACTCCATCAATGGCCCAGATTAAGCCATGTGTCAAATCCGTATTTCAAAGGCGAGAGGGCCCAAAAATGTCAAAATTGTGAATTTTTTTCCTAAAGTCATAAAATGCAAAATGCACCCCGTGCATGTTTCGGCTCTAATATTCCATGTGGATGACTCTAATTTAAAGTGGTGAAATGGAAGAATCAACGGTTTACGACATGATGCATCTGTTTTTGCATCCATTAACATTCCACGAATTTAGGGGATGCAAATACGCACCGTTTTTTTCATGGTGAATCGAATGATTTCTTGTCATTTCTATCGGTAAAGTGCAATTGAAGTGTTGTGGAGCTCAAATTTTTAATGCGAGGAAGTGCAAGAGTTTATATTTTGAAACAGAGTTACTCGGGCACCTACAGAAAATGAATTACTAGATCTAGTAGATCAAATTACAAATGCAAGAATGAGGAGAAGGAAGCTATAGGTGCAAAGGATGAAAAATGTGTTTCAGACGAGATGACTGGATGCCCACTTAAAACAATGATGGAAATATTTGAAATGATTCACCTTTTGAACACTTGGGAATTTTTTTAGTAAATCATTAAACATCACTTTCTAGAAATCATGATAAAATAAGTAACAAACAAAGGTTCCTCAAATATTCTTTGTTTGGGGGAATCTTTAATGTAAATGAGTGCTTTAAAGGGCATGATTTAGTCATGCAAAAGGAGGGAGGTTTAATTCTTATGAGAAAATATGATAAATCCCATCTTCCTAAGAGACAATCTAACAAACCTATTAATCTCTTGTGTTTTATATTTGATTGAGTCAAGATGGTTACAAGTGTCTGATCATTGACAAGCTTTGTGACTATTCAAGAAAATTTCCCCTACCGATAAATCTAATAGATCTCGAATTAATCTACGTTGATAATGGGAAAAATTGTGTCTATTTTTATTTCGAGAATGTATTTAAAAGGTTTTGATGTTTACATAATCTTATGTTAAAATCCCTCTGTTTCACACAAGATCTTATCCCTATGATAGTTTAGTGGCATTTACAATTTTATTACAAGAAAAGCCTTCATCTTGTAATGAGATAAACAATTTAAAATCACTTTACTATCATTTTGTTGATAAATATTGTTTGTAAGCCTTTGAGTGTATCTTAGGCATGAGGAACCAGGGGTTGTTAATGTTTAATTGAGTCTTTATCTTAAGGCTTCATGTTGAATTCTCAAAGATCATGTGAAACATGCATGCAGATTTGGGGCTCAATGATGCACACCTTCTAGTTGAAGGAATATTTTTGCTATTATGAAGCTTTCTATTGTTAAGTTGTCCAATTTTTGTAAAGGTTCTCAAAGATCCGGTGAAATCAACTTCATCTTGCTTAATCCCCACCAAATTTTTCAAATAACCATCAATCCTACCCAAAGTACCCCTGTTTTCGCTTTTGTATCCACAAATAAGAAAATTCTCTTGCCAAAATATACGAAGCAATCGGGTTTTAAGTGTCTTTAGTAATCGAAACCATGTTCACAAAATATCTTCATTCTTTAGAAGTGACAACTCGTGAGAGTTATATTATGGGGCATTGATCATATTTTCTCAAGGTTCCCCTAAAAATTGTGCAAATAAGGATCTCTTCATGTCCTTCACCAATGAGAGGTTACAAAACAGGTCCTCTCACCTGGTTTAAAGGAACAACTTAAAGTAGTAAGGATAGATCAAATCCTTTTATATGGTGCTATTCATTTTTCCGATGCCCAAGTGACAAAAATTTAGTTGAATCTCCTCCACGGCTAGAAAGCGAATCATAATATGATCATTTTGTCTCTAAGTGTCTTACTAAATTTGTGATCCCGCTTGGTCTCAAGGGATAATCAATTTGGATACCAACAAGATCTATGCATAATGGGTAAATGCTTCTCGTTGTTTCCATGGCGTTGGTATTAAGATCTGCGTTTATGATTTCTAAAGATTATTATGATGACTTGAAGAATTCGATAATACTTTATGTATGTGGAAACCCCTGTATACTCAATGTTGTGTTACTTATATGGAATACTATGTCAATCTGGATTGAGGTGGTTTTTGTGTGTTAAGTTTTGGGTTTTTCCATACGGTTTGAATATAGTGATCCTTATCTTGAATCTTGGAATATCGATTTGATGAATACTTTAAAATCTTGGGACTTCTTAAATGCTTGAATCTTGATGTAGGGACCCAATAATTAAATGGGTATCTTTGGGATAATTTAGGGACCCAATAATCTTGATGTAGTAACTTATTGAGGTCTGGGATAATTCTTAGGATACCCATTAATCGAAAATTGTGTATCTTTTTTGAAGTTGGAAATAAGAAATAAAATTTTAATATCAAAGGAAGCCTATAGGGGTTTTATTTGGTTGGATCACTCTCAATGTTTGTCTCGAGACTAGTCTCCCTTATGCGGTTTATGGAATTTTGTATAACATTTTTGTTACATAACTCTAAAATTTTGGGTTAGAATTCTTATTTTTTGGCTCTTTAATGATCACATCATCGGTATTTAGTATTCTTTTGAAGAAAGATCCAAGCATTCGTAGGGATGAGCATAAGTCCTATCCATATTATGGTGTGATTTATCTTTCATACTCTTTGTTTCATATTTTTTTATAAATAAGGAAGCATATATTTTTCCTCAATATCAAGCAAACAAGCTGAACTACCTTGTTTGGAATATCATTTCTCAATCTTGTTTGTGCCATTTTTAATCTTACAACATGTTGCCTTAAAAATTTCAAATCTGTATTTGCTCAAAAAAAAATTTACCCTTTGAATTGATGGTTTGAAATTCTTCCCCTCCGGTTTGATGCTTTAAAAATGCTCACAAACTTGTTTTTTTGCCCTAATTTGAAAGGAATATTCCAAGTTTGCCCCTTTTGTGCCCTAGTTTTTCCAATTTCATGGGCTATATCATTTTGCTTTGCGGATCGTGAAAAAAATTGAATTTGATCAATTCATAATTGTTTGTATTTGAAAATCCAATCCTAAGGTTGAAAATGTTGTAAAATCATGCTTTAGTTGATTCAAAATCAAAAATTTGCAATCCTTGGTGAAAAATTTGAATTCTAGGGCATCCTTTGAATTTTTTTGTTTTGACCATCATACGGGCATCATTTGCTCGTCAAATTCTTCCTCAAACATGCATTGGCAATGTGGTGGGTTTTCATTGGCCAAGGATCGGCGGGGAAATGTTATAACTTGTCATTTTTAATTTTTGGCAAAAGGGGCATTTTCGGGCCCGAGGCCTCATTTTTTTCCAAATTTGCCTACGTGGCATGCTCGATGTGAGGAGATGGTGGGTGGTCAGATTTCCTTAAGGTTTTATACCTTACTTTGTGAAATTTCTAAAAGTAAAATTTTGGCCCGAAACCCGTGCCAATCGCAAGAGGACACGTGTCCTAAAAGTTTCAAAATGGAAGTGTGGGCCATGGGGGACTTAGAGTTTTTGGCTCTAATTTTATAAAGTTTCAAAATCAGTTTTCCCTCACTCCAATCAGCAATGGACACGTGGCGGCATGGCGGTGCAAGGAAGGAAGGCGGGCCGGTGATGGTTTTGGTGATTTTGAAGTTTTAAAACTTTGATTGGTTTAAATTTAAGTTTCAGCCCAAAACCCCACAGTGAATAGGGGATGGACACGTGGTAGAGGACAAGGTAGGTTAGCAGAGGCGGGAAGGATTTTTTTTTTTTCCTTTTTCCATTTAAGGACTCAAAACCAAAATTTGAGGCACCGGCCTCTTGGCGAATCACAAGGAGACACGTGGCGAGGGAAAAATCGAGAGGTGCGCGGGGCCACGGGGCAAAAATGAAAATTTTCCCAAATTCCAAAAATGGTCATATTACATAGAATTGAAGTGTGATTTCAGTGGGAACCACCATATGCCACGTGTCAGCTCCAAAATTCAAAGATGGAGGGGCGGAGAAAAAAGTCAAAATATTCCATTTTTCAAAAACTCTGGAAAATTAAAAATTGATCCCAATTTCAGTCCCAATTGTTTTTTGACACATGGAGGGCCTAGATTAAAGGAAAAAGATGGATAATATTAATGTTTGTTATGCATTTTCATTTTTTGGCCGCCATTTTTCCTCCAGGAAGCTTGGAATCATGAATTTTGCATGAAAATTCATCAAATTTATAGTGATTTTGTGTCTTCTTGGCCTTCCATGATCATTGGCATCACTTTCATGGCTTAATTATTTGATTTTAAATTTTTGAAGTAATATGGTACCTCAACCCGAGCAAACATGTGAAAAGACAAAATCAAAAGTTCTGAGAGTTAGTTTTAAAAGGTAAAAGGGTGAAAATGATGAGGAAGGGTGTTTGCATGCCTCAATGATGAAAAATGTGCCTCTAGGATGGGTAATGATCTATATATTTGTAATAATTTAATATTTTGGGAAAACACGGTAACTCATGAGTGTTTTTCTATTTGATGTCATTTTCATTGAATCATGAAGAATTGTTGTAACAAACTTGATCCCATGGCATATTATTTTCTTGGGAAGGAAGGCTCAATGTGGCATGAGGTATATAATGCATTTTGGAGAAATTGTAAAGGGTTGGGAGTTGAAAATCATGAGAAAATTCTAAGAGAAATCTCATTTTTTGAGAAATCCACCAAAGAACCAGGTTAATGTCTCATGTGTTGGAAATTCATGTATGTGAGTTGGTTACAAGTGTATAACCATCACACAGATCTAATATTGTTCATGTAACTCTCCCTTGCTATTGAATCTGACAAGTTTTGAATTAAATCTATGTTTTCTTTGGGCAATATGGTGTTTGTTATCATTTTAAATGCCTGCAAATAGTTTTTTATTGTTCTTGTTGCAATCTTGCATTGAAAGTCTTTAGAAATCACAGGATTTCCATTAGTGGCATTTGCGATCTCATATTGAAGAGCCTTCATCGATAAGGAGATAAACAAAATTTAAAATCACTTTACCTTCCTTAACTGAGAGATTTCTTGTAAGCCTTTGGGGGTACCTTAGGCATGGTTTGATCAAGGATTTTTGTTTAATTTAATTATTCACTTCAAGCTTTTGTGGTGAGTTCTCAAAATTGTGTGAAGAGTGACAACTGGGCTTCCATTTGTGCCTCTTGTGGTTGAAAGAACATCTTGATTATTTGAGCCATTTCATCTAATAGTTATTCAAGTATTATGGAGATTGTCAAAGATTTGATCTATCTCAGTTTGTCTTGTTAATCCCCCACTAAAACTCATTTAAACAACAAAGATCCTATCATGTAATATCCCTTATTTGCATTTGTATACCCATAGAAAATAAAAATCCATTTGCAAAAGTATGCATAACATATCAAGATTTCAATGTCTCTAGTAACCTTTGCCTTGTTTTGAGAACATACCCATGTTTTGAGAAGTGACAACTTGTGAGAGTTCAGATCTAGGGTGTTGATCATGTTTTCATCAAGGTATCTAGCATAGAATTTCAAGCAAAGAGAAGGACATCTTCATCTCTTTCACCATTGCAAGGTTAGAAAATAGGTCCTCTTACCTTGGTTGCGAGGGACAACCTAAAATGAGCTAGGAAAGATCAAGTCCAATTACAGTGCTATCCATTTGTCCACAAACACGAGTGCCGGCTAAACCATATCCCAACTACCAATGACATACAACATGGTCTAATCTGTCTTTAAGCTCCATGACATATCTATGGTGCTACTCAGACTGAAAAGGAGAACAAATTTGGATACCAACATGAGTGGCACCGTTGTCGGGGACTTCTTAGAATTTCTTGGTGTTTTTGAAGAGTTTGAGCATTTTTGTATTCAAGTATTTGAGCTGCTACATTGTTAAAATATCATTCTATGCTTCAGATCTGTAAGTTTTTAAAAAAGGGTTTCAAGTTTTGTCTACCCTTTTTCCATTTACTAGTAGTTCATACACTTTGGGTGCATTGTGATTGATTGATTTAAGAAGAAGAAGGTTTGATTTATAAGGATTTGCAAAGTTTTCAGTGCTAGCAAACATTTGAAAAATTATTTTAGTGCATTCTTACACAACTAAGGTGAAATTCCTTAGTGGCGACTCCATGTTGATTTGATCTTGAAAATACCAGTTGTCTTACCTTTCTGTCATTTACTTTTGTGTTGCTAATCCTGTAAAACTGGAAGGAAGAAGATCTCTCTTCATCAAGGACTCTGCTAAGAAGTTGTTTACAGATTCAAGAAACTCAGAGCTAGAGGGAAGAAAGGTGTGGAAGGTTGTTGGAGACTTGACTGCAAGAAAGGAGATCCCTATTATTGAGTTTGAAAGTGAGCAACCTATTATTGAGGACTGCAATTCTTCTTCAAGTGGATCTGATTCAGACAATCCTATTGCTGATTTGAATTCCCCATCAGGTGAGGGACCTTCTTGTGCATTTGAAAGGCTTGCTCCTAAATCTGCTCTTGTATTTTCTAAATTTGCTAGAGATCATCAAGAAGGAGAGCCCTTAAGAGAGATCTGTCTTGAAGTTTTCATTCCCATTCCCCAAAGACCTCTCACTCCTCATCAGCTTGTTTCACCTCCAAGATCACCCCCACCAAACAATATGGCTTAGCCTAGACCTCCATTTGTTGTTAACACCTTTCTTCCTATAAATTTTATAGGAAGGAATGGTTACCCAAATCTTTGTCCACAAGATGTCAAAAATAGGTTGCTAGAATTTCGGGGTAATAACGCTATTATCGGTGATCATCATCTCAAAATTTTTGATAATATGATGGAAGATTTTGAGATAGATTTTGAGGATTTGTATGCAAAATTCTTATTCATCCACTAGAGGAGGATGGTAGGGATTGGTACAAGGCATTACACGATAATTCTATTAATTCATGGACTGAAATGAAAAATGCATTTAGGTTTCAATATGGTGAGAAGATTGATCCTAGATTTCTTTTATCTAAGTTTGAGAATATCAAGAAGAACCCTAATGACTCATTCCATGATTTCAACACAAGGTTTAACAAAACTTTGAGAAGGTTACCTCTTGGTTTGAGGCCTTGTGATGAATCTTGTTTAATCAAATATGTAGATGCGAGTTGATAAGAAGGAAGCCTATTACCTAAGAGACAAGAACCTAACCAATATAAGACAAGATTTCACCATGGCAGTTCAAATTGAACACAATATCAAGGTGTTGAGAAGCCTCTCAAGAGAGATGGTGTAAAATTGATAAAACCCGAAAAACCTCAAGCTAGCAAAGGTGCTGATTTAGAAGAGGTTGTGAAAACATTGGTAGGGGATGTCGAAGAAATTTCATACAAGTTGGCAAGAGCTAAGAAGGGGATTGGGTAGACCTCACAAGGTTAGCCTAGGCAGCAAGCATAAGATAGATTTTACAATCACCATAGGAATGACTAGAGGTTTGATGAAAAAGGTAAAGGGCCTCTTGGATCTGCAAATAAACAACCCCAAGCACATGAATTAGATTGCTTCCTTACCCTCTAACTTCCGGGGTTGTTGATGTTGATGAAGTTGTTGATATGGATTGATGTGATAGATGTTTTCTTCTTCATCCTCCATGTGAAGTGGACCAACGAGGTTGATGAAGCTAATAATGAGGATGGGCTGATGATGATATTTGCATGGTGGGCTATTCCTCAAGCTCACAAGGAGGAGAAACATCTATTGAGGTAACAAGTGCAACGGCTAGTGCGGTCTTTTGGGATTGCATAAAGTGGGTACCACTTCTTTCTCTTTCTCATACTCATGATGTAGATGTAGTTCAGGAATTTGAAATTCCTAACAATGACTTTGAATACCTAAGAGCATTGATGATTAAGAAATATGATGGTGGTATCCCTTCGGAGGAAGATAGACAGTTGTTAATGAATGTTGTTGTTGGTCAAGAGAAAGAGTATAATACTAGAAGCAAAGTTGTTAAGGGAGTTAGGCCTCAAGCCAAACCTAAAACACCCTTGCTCACAAGCATTCCAAAGAAGCTCCTAGGAAAGCTTGATTGCTAAAAGATTTGTTTTCCCAAGAAAAAATTATAGTCCTCATCATGCCCAAGCTGCCAAGAATCCTTTACCATCTAATGAATCTTCTTGTCTCCCTTCCAATTTTGTTTTTCCAAAGAGTGTCCCCTATGACATAGCCCAAGTATTGAGCCAAATTAAAGTGAGTGTTCCAATCATTGAGTTTCTTAGAATTCTGAGCATAAGAAGAGAGCATTTGAGTACTTGGGATTGAAAGAAGAGAAGGTTACTCCAGGAAGAAATGTAAATGTTGTTGAAACTCCACCTCAGATCATTTTTGACCTTGAAACACCACCAAGCAGTAGAAGATCTTAGAGAGACACCTGAGGTATATTTGGGGACATCTTTGGTTGATTCCCAACTGAATGTTGATCCATTCTTCACAAATTTGCTCATAAAAGATAGGCTACTTCACAATTGTATGTTTGATTCTGTGCATCATGTAATGTCATTCCTTTAGAAGTCATGAATGAGTTTGATATCAAAGTGATAGATGCCTATGGGAAGTGTACTACCATGGATTCAAGGGAAGTGCTAGTGGTTTGTTTTTGAAGGGCTTGGTAGTGCAACTTGCAGCCTATCCGGAAAGAATTTGAAACTTGATTTTGTAATTGTTGTTGCCTTGCCAAATGGGGTATGCTTTTGTCAAGAAAATGGATTGCAAGTGTTGGTGGCAGCATTCATATGGACATGTCTTTTGCCACCATTCCAATTGAGGGAAACCTTGTTAAACTTTATGGTGAGAAGAAGATGTTGCACCTAATTCAAGATTCCAACAATGCTTCCTATGAAGTGTTGTTTGTTGATGTAGATCTTTGAGAATTTCATTAGTTTTTCGATGGAAAAGAAAATAAAATGGATCAGTCAAAGTGCCTTGGTAAGGTATGTTCTCCTTGGACCTTGCTATTTGATGGAGCTATCTCCAAATTTGGAAATGGTGCTGGTGTAATTCTGATTTCTCCTAGCTTAGAAGAATTTGTTTTTTCCTTTAAGCTTAATTTCAAATGTACTAATAACATTGCTGAGTATGAAGCCTTGTTATTGTGTCTAAGGATTACATGGAAGTATGGTGTCATGGACATCATTGCGAGGGAGATTCAGATTTCGTTTTCAAACAAATAAGAAAACTAT